>JAECUM010093144.1:0-62500 GCA_016617855.1 Megalonaias nervosa
TATATATATATATATATATATATATATATATATATATATATATATATATATATATATATATATATAACACAGACACAAACTGTCCTCCTTGTATATATACAAAAAACACAGTGAGCCCCCATGTATATGCACAATAAACAGACTGCTTGCCCCCTTATATATACATCAAAAACAGACTGTCCTGCTGTATCCTCTGTGCAACAAATCTGAACCCATTAATTGAAGCACAACATCAGGTGGCAACAGATAATGTTGTTAAAAAAAAGAGACTGAAATTTCAAGAAAATATACATTACAAGTAGCTGAATCTTCCTTAGAGAATACGTGTATTAAGCCAAAACCTAAGACATTCTTTCTTTTATGTTTTTAGAACCAGACTTTTAATTGGCCCTATATAGCCAGGAGTGTACTGATGAGCTGGTAATTCCTATACATATACATACATACATATATACATTTGCAATTTTTTGTCAAAGTTATAAGCCAAAATAAAGGAGAAACAAAATTCTAACAGTCAAACAGGCAATTCTTTCCCCCTGCTGAAAGTTTCCCCGAGCAAAGATTTGACTAGCTGATTCTTTCCCCCACTAGTTATATCTCCCCTCAAACAATAAGTTAGTTTCCCCATCTAGTTATTCCTCTCCAACCCCAACCCCCCCAACAACAACCAATAAGTTTATTTTCGTTAATATACTCTTTGGTAACATGCTTAATGCAAACATGTGAAATATCATACATGTAATGGGTCACTTAACAAATGGAGGGGGTAAGAATCAGCTAACTGATTCTTTCCCCCCCATATCCAAACAATTTCTTTTCGTTGATGGTAATACACTTAAGCCCAACAAGTGAAACATCAGACATATAATGGGTCACGTAACAAATTGGGGGTGGGGTGGGACAGAATCAGCTAGCTGATTCCTTCCCCACTACAACCAATTGGTTTCTTTTCATTAATGGACTCTTTCCTAATCTGCTTAGCGCCCACATGTGAAATATAATACGTGTAATGGTTCACTTAACAAACTCTCACACAGGGTGTATTTCAAATGAGCCTCTACATTAATACAGATTACAATTTCAGACTAATAACCTTTCAAAAATCACTTACACAAAATATGACACAACATTTAATTAGTATTCATGCTTCTTCTTAGCAACTTAACACTACATTAAAATAATCATCTGCAAGGTTTCGTAAATAAACTCCAGACTGAGTGAAAGTGTCCAAGGAAAAGGATGCTGAGTACCTCAACCAATCATGCTACTTAACTAATTTGGAATTTGATCCACTATGTTTGTGGATAACAGTGATGCTGCAAACATAATCTTGGCATCAGTTGTCCACAAAGTATTTGACTCCATACTACTGTCCAGTAAATATTTATTTACATTGTTGTTGAGGTAATTGCTAAGCATTTTAGTAACCATTCTGCAGGGCTGTAGAGAGCGATCATGGGCCCTGGGGTAAGAAACACCTGGGCCTCTCCTAGTTCTTGTTCAGACAAAATTTTTCTTTTATAAAATTAAAATATATCCCTGGTTCCCCCCCCCCCCTTCGGCCATGCCATTGTAGAGCGCATAATTACCTGACATTACTATTATGGCAAATTGTTGTAGCTCACTTTGCTTCCTGAAATTGCAAAACTTAAAGCTCTAAACATACAATTACCAACACCTCGTACAATTTGCAATTTTGTTGGGGCTGAGGATGTCTTATATAAATCATACTTTGGTAGCTTCGCAAAGCTGATCTGCATTTTCCTGCAACTGTCTTTGCATTGTTTTTCTGTAGGTATATTGAAGATATTATGATTGTTTTTGTTTTCCTTCTGTACTTGGGGCCTCCCTGGAAGTCTTGTTGGCAATCTTTTCAATTGTTAACTCGTTTGTCTTTTAAGAACTTTAGGTGGATTACCATTACTTCTATTACTTATTGTTGGAGGAGTTGAAGTCTGATGTTGTCATTTGTCATGTATTTTCAGAAGTTCTTTCACTGCTTTCTTAGAATTTGTGGCATGTTTGTTGGTGGTGGCTTTTGTCATAGCTGGTCTCCTTGTAAAAAATTTCAAATGGCTATGATGATAAACATTAGCAGCTTGCCACTATGTTCATTTTGCAGTCTTACCCTGCTCTTGGTAAAAACATCTTTTACTACATAAGGGCAATATGATTAACTATACACAGCCTGCGATATGATACATATCAATTCACACATGAACTTGATGGTCTTTCAATCTCTGGAAGGTAGGTGGTGCCCTTTCATGTATGTTGACATTCTTGGTTGTATTTCCATTATGCAGACTACAGACAGACATACAGTTATCACATATTTATATGAGATTCTAACTGATGAGAATATATCAACAATACTTTCCAACAGACTACCTGTTGGTTGCAGTGAGTTTTATCCAACGTTTTAGGCCATTTAATGGTGGATCCATTTAACTCCCCTTGTTTTGTACAACATGAATGATTTGAAAACATATTATTACCAATTTCGTGTCTCAGTTATACTTGGAAGACATTATGATGTTATCTTCAAAACAAAAGAAATAATGTAATTTCCTTGTGTAAAGAAAATCTCATCTAGAACAAATCCAGGCATTGGGAATAAGGTTGAATACCAAAAAAAGTCTATCACATTTTATTTCATGAGGATGCAAAAGACTGCCACAGGTAATTGTATTTGTTGGTGAAGAAGTAAAACTACTGACTACACTCAGTCCTATTCTACAATTTTCTTTTAACTTACACCAGGTGATAAACCTGAGCAGTTTGAAATATGCCCCATCGCTCATTCTATGCTAATTTCATTAATTCCATCAGCACCTTCATTCACTGGTTAAATATCTCTGCATAAAAAAATAGAAATTCCAAATTTGTTTCCCATTTACAATTTAAGGAGAGATGATGACAGGATTTTATCTTATAGGAGACCTCCCCCTTTATCAAAGAAAAAGAAGTGGAGGAAGAAACGGTCATCGGTCAATATTTATCTAAACTTCAAATTCTGTTTCTCTTTAGTCCTGCTCCACTTTCTTATATCTTTACTGAAATCAACATCTTTGACAGATGTCACCTCAAGTTCTATAAGCATGAATCTGTTAATTAATTCTAAGCATACTATGCTCTTTTTCTTTGTATCAATATTGTTCTGTGCTTTTTCTGAAGGGGCATATACATAGCTAGCTTTGTCAGATTGAATATGTTGGGAAACTGATCTTTGTGACTGTTTCGTACAATTTTCCAGAGATCACAGATATTATCTTTTGGATACATCTGCTCCAAAATAGGATTTTTCACTAACATAAATTTCCTTTGTTAAATCAGTAGTTTACTGACTACACTGCCAAATTTCTTATTTGTTCCATAATGCTGTATAAGGGTATTTAGTCCATCAATGCTTGTGCAGACAGAGAAGTTAATGTGTGTGTGTGATTTAGATTTTTTACGTAGCTTTAACAATTTTTCGTCATATCACTATGATGTCTGCAGTGTGACAGTGTATAGTGATGTCTAGCACTGGGACATCATGCTGCAGACATGTGGCATGATGTCCCATCCAGTCACATTCTCCTGACACCAGGCCGACCAGTCCTAACACTAACCTCTTAATGCTCAGCGCCAAGCAAGGCAGCTGTTAGTACCATTTTTTAAAGTCTTTGCTATGACTCAGCCAAGGTTCGAACCCGCTACCTCCCGCATTCGAGGCAGACACTCTAACCACTATATAAATTACCAAAGTCATTTTTAAAGTCTGATACTTTGATTAAAGACACAATACTGCAGATAAAGGTAACTTTTCTGATAATCATATATATAATCCAGGATAAACTGATAAAATTATTCCATAAATATATAAATCAAACAAACCTGTCCAAAAACTCAAAGGATTATTTCAGTTTTACACAGAACAAAATTGTCACTACTGAATTGCAGTGGAAAAATAATATATTTTCTCTAAAAAAAAAAAAAGTGTTAGTTTAGTTTTTTAAAATCAAATTTCAGGACATTTAACGACACAAAGTAAATTTCTGCATATTGCATTAGATTTATATGACCTGTTGATACTGATAACAACTTTATCAAATCTCAGCTTAATTGAAAGAGTACAATGCAAACCATAGCCACATTCTTTCAAGTAAATGCCTCTAAAAATCAGGCATCAAATATTGTCATCAAGTTACAGGGATATAGTCACTGATACAGCTCATTGCCCCAAGGTGATCCCTTCAAATGCATGCTGTATATTGATGGGATTTACCTGAATGCTTGACTTTGGGGAAAGGTAATGAGTTAAAGGAAATCTGAACAAGTTCAGAGAGCCAACTTTGGAACACTGCCAACAAAACAATAAATATAGTATATATCCAGACTGCTTGTCTGCTTATGAGTTAGCACTGAGGAAGGCAAGTCACTTTTCAAGATGTTCATCAAACTGGACAAGTAAAATTTTAAGCAGATTTAGTATGTGTACAGTAAACCTATGCAAACACCAAGATATTAAAAAATTCAATAACTTTAAATCTCTGAGTGGTCAAAATCAAACCTATATGTATCAGTATAGATGGATGACAGCTTCTGTGTAGAGAAAACCATCTGAGCCACAGCATTTTCTGGATCTACGTGTGTTTGAAACATGCCTTAAATTCTGCACCTAAGAGTCAGGTGCTAATTTCAGTAACAAGTGTTCGAAACTCAAGTATGTTAAAGAACTGATATTCCATCATTAAAACAATGTCTCAATCTTTTTGAGTTACAACTAGGATAAGCTCTTTAAAGGTTCATTTTACTCAAATCTAACTTTCATTATCAACCAATCCTGGTAAGCCAAACCTATATATACTCTATTTTATCCTACCCACTTCTAGACTGGTTCCCATTTTTCCATATCATTAGTACTGCGAGTCCTGTAAAATGAATAAAGTGGATGCAGGACAAGTACATATTGCCCTGAGTGGCGGAGTGGTCTAAAGCACTCTTCGTTACGGATCACTGCCATCTCACCTCTGTCTGTGTGGGTTCGAGTCTAGGATTCGGCGAATGTGGATATGTGAGAAAGCTTGCCAGTAGCTTCTCGTGGGTCGGTGGTTCTTTCCGGGGATTTCCCGGTTTCTTCCTCCACCATTAATACTGGCCGCCATGTATAGCCTATCATGTGCTGAAAAATGGCGTTAAGCCCCACAACAACAACAACAACAACAACAACAAGTACATATCCATGTCACTTACACTGCAGGACAAGTACATATCTATGTCACTTACACTGCAGGACAAACAGCCAACAGAATTTTTTTGGGACTGATATCTATCCCTATCTGAGAGAGAGAGAGAGAGACAGACAGAGACAGAGACAGAGAGAGAGAGAGAGAGAGAGAGAGAGAGAGAGAGGGAAGGAGTATTTTTTAAAAATGGCACTTAATACCTGACTGGTTATATTGTGCTGAAGCACGTGAAATAAAGTCATTTGTCCCAAGACACATCAGAGTGGACAAACAAGTATGAAGACACAGCAAAATGGACAATGAGTATTGTCTAGATGGGATTCAAACCTGCAAAGTTTCTGGCTGGATAGCCAGCATGTTAACCTGGGCTTCTAAGTCAAAAAGTGTATAATTCATGTAATAAAAAATCCCTATCCAAAGTCCCACTTTAATAGCAGGGTTTAACTGATATCTCACCTGCTGAAATATTACAATCTGAGCATGGGTAGAAAAAAAGTTGGTCACAAAAAGATGAAAAATCACACTAATTCTAGTAATTAAATAAAAACCAAGAAGGTGAGCCCTATGTGACATAAGACCAAGTATGTTCATGTAAATTCCAGAAACTATGGCTATGTGTATTGGTTTATGTGTGCATTACAAGAAATTAATTTTGGAGTATACTAACATTTATACTTGATGTTTGGATAAACTGGAAATCTCTGGAACATACAAAATGGCCGTTGGTACTTCATCCTCTCATGAATACTGTGATAAATCTCTATACCTCCTTGGGACACCATTGTAATGACATAATATTCCAGGACTAGATCAAAATATATCTGATGTGCCACAAGCTGCTACTGCATTATGAATTCAACCATGCAACAGTCTCAATTTCAGCTAGATTAAAACTGTTACAAAAAAAAAATCAATGCTCTTTCTGTTGTTTATTGAAGCAAGCCTGTTGATTGCAGTCTTATCCCATCTCACAAAATAAATCTGAACCATTGACTCCCTTAGAAACAAATAAGTACATTTACATCTAGAATAAACCCTGAAATTAAGTTTTGTCCCTGGAAGAATCTGCTGTTCATTTAAAAAACTGGCATCTTTTCCATATACATGTATATCAAAATATGTCTCAAAAGCCTCCTTTCACTGTGTCTTACATCAGTCACATACACTGCAACACATCTTTCTAAGAAACATCAGGTCTATTCTGTCAAGGCAATATAACTCTCTCCAAGATAATGGACTAATCAAGAGACCAGTGAAGATCTTGGAACATTCACCAATAAACTTTGAGTCTCTTGCAAGTCAGTTGTCTCCATGAACAAAACATGCAGTGAAGATCAGATGTACACTGAGTACACAGATCAGACTGGGCACCCTCTTTGCTGCCAGCTTTACACTCACAATCTTTACATCGAAGTACCCTACAACTGTTGCATTCTGAATTGCACTTTAAGGCTGTATTTTTTCATTCCTTGAATTTCAGTGGAATTTTAAGTTTACAATGCAACTGATAAATCATTAATTTTAAATGAATGCATTTGTTTCATTATTGTTCACAATGTCAGATAAATCAATAATTTTGAATGACTATTTGTTTCATTAAGTTTACAATGCAACTGAGAAATCAAAAATCATTTTGAATGAATGTATTTTTTTCATTATTGTTTGCAATGTCTTTCAAACATTATTGTTTACATTGTCTTTCAAACAAAAGTTGTGTTCCTTGTGTCCATCGCGCACTCAGGTAAAATCATCAAAATCAGTTCTTCAGACCACATGCAGTACAAAACATGTTCTATATCATCAAAATAACTTCAACACATGTATGACCACCCATCTGTCAATGAATTGTGGATAGGCAGCATTTCTCTTCAGTCTGAATATTTCTTCACAGAATTAACTGTTGTGAACAAATGATGATTTCATAACACTTGAAAATGACACCATTAGGGTTTTATCCAGTCCACAGCTGTATCACAAGTGGTTTAGTGCTTCCATTTTCATGCACACATGCCACATGAAGATGATCAGAATATCTTTCCACCAATCAACTTACTTATGTAATGACCTCAAACCTCCAAGTACCTTGTCCTTAGCTGCTTACAAATCCAAAAAATCAATATTAGGTAAGAAGCAAGCTTTTAACAGGTCAGTGTGAACTGGTGGTTCTCCACAATAGTCCTAAATAATATATCTGTACCAGAATAAATTTGATTCCTACAACTTCTGTAGATCTCACTGACAACAAGGCTTAATTGTACATCAAATTTTCATGAAGTGAAGCAAGGAAACTGTTCTAGTTCGATTTAGCAGTCAGCTTCTCAGCAATAATAATCGCTTCTTGAATCTAGCAGTACTGAAGCAAAATAGCAGACATATTACTGTCAGGTATCCAAGTCATCAAACACTTTATCAACAATAGGCTGTCTAATACATTCACATGCTCAAACAATGGTACAAAAATTCATATCACCATCTTCAAATAAAATTGAAATTTGGAAAATCTTGATGTAAGACTTTTTAATGGCATATTAAATACAAACTTCACTCGGATGATATCTCTCAAAGCATCTTTATTTAAAAGGTTAATTCTCAAACTTTATCTTCTCTTTAACTGTTAAACAAAAATTTCTGGTGTCATCCATGAAAATGTCTCAGAGTGTGTGAAGATTTTTGTCAAAGCGGTGTAAAATGATTAGAAAAAAAAAAAAAATTTGTAGGTCAAGATTTTCATTTCAACAAATGTCTTTAAAATAAAGAATTCTTTGAATCCATAAATCATCCTCAGGTCAAAGAATTTAATGTATTAAAGTACTATCATTCATTTCTTGGTCAAAAAAGAAATAAAAAAAATTGTTCATGCTGTCACAATAATCTGTGTGCAATGAAAATTACACTTTTTTTCTGAAAATCATCAGTAAAAATAATACATTTATCTCGGTTGTGTATTAATGCACACTGTTCAACGCCAGGCAAAAGACATGGGCCAGGTAAACAAGGTTGAGTTATATCCTTGCCTGAAAACAAGGAGCATTTACATGATCTGTTCTCGTGTTTTCTCTACAAATAAAGAATAAAGGTTGCAGTTGTGTTGTTTGTGTTTCATTTTCTAACTGCAGATATAATGCTTTTAGAGATAAATGAGCATATATGTCTAGTTGTGTTAAATGTATATTTCTGAGTAATAAAAAGTAAGCCCAGTTTAATTCTTATTGTCTTATGTATCAGAAGGAAAATTATTCTGGCCCTCTCTGCAAACTGGCACATGACTAAGAAATGTTTAAATAAGGTGACTGACTGGCAACGAAATGAACACAGAACAATAAAGATCTTTAGATTTGGTTAATGATAGTCTCGACTCCCCTCAGCCAGTCGAAGGATAAATAAAAGCTGGAACAGCCAGAGGAATTAGGTACATATTTAGGATCATCAAAGATGTTTCAACACCTGCCAGTCATTTATTTAACCACCACTTTTAGGGTATGGGCAAAACAGTTTACATTTCAAACTGAATTTGTATTTTCTGTTGCTTTAAACTTCATGGTGTCCAAAAATATGTTGTGTTGCTGAAAATTATTATGAATTCTGAAACTATGAAATCTGGAAATTCAGAGGGTCCAGACAGTTAAATTATTGACAGTCATTATAACCAAATTTGTGTTCGTAAAACATGTATCCCCCACTACAAAGTCCCAAAAATTTCCAAAAATTCCCAGCCATATTAGAAGCCCCTTTACGCTAGAGAACCCCAGCAAGGGGTCAAGTGGAAGGTCTGTATCTGTATGGTGGTCTCAGAGACCAGTATTGCAAGTTTATTCTGCTGGTACAATGATGCTGATACTAAAAATGGTGATAAAATCAGACAAGATCCCACAGCTATTTCGGCAAAAACTAATGCATCTAATTTTGGCAGGGTGGGGGTGTTACATGTGTTTTCTTTATGGGGGAAAGATGGTCTATTGAGGAGACAGGATATCACATTAATACAATGGAGCTATTGAAAATTGATTTTCTTTAAAGTTCTGGTTTTCATCAAGCAGGAATTTACATAGTGGTATATTATCTGATAATACCACTGCCATTGCATATGTTAATAAGATGAGTGGTATGATTTCCTTCGTCTTGGATAATATTGCAAAACAAATGTGGCAATGGTACTTAAATAAAAATATCCATATTACTGTACCACCTTACATTTGCCAGGGATATATAATCTGACTGCATATAATCAGTTTAGACATTTTTTAATTCTACATAGTGGATGTTAAAAAGGGCCATTTTTACTTGATTTTCCAGACAATGGGTACCACCTAGTATTGACCTCTTTACTTCTAGACTGAATGCCCAGTTAGATGAATATATTTCTTGGGTACCAGAACCAGGAGCTTGTCAAACACATGTGTTTTCAAAGTGGTCAGAACATGTTCCATATATCTTTTCCACCTTTAAGGTTATTGGCAAAGTACTAGATTTCTGAAGACTAGGTAAAGAAAGCTTTGACAGTAGTCCCCCACTGGACAAGTAAAACATAGTTCCTCTTGTTACGACTGTACAGTGTTTGATTTCTTTTCCTATCAGGCTGCCAAGACATAAGGACCCTTTGCAGCATCCTCAGTGGGGGAAACACACCCAATGGGGAGACATCTTAACCTTATGGAGTGCTAGAGTCTGAAAATGCCTCAGTGATAGGGTATTACCAAACATAGGTATTGACATCATCTCTGACAGATGGTGTCCAGGAACCAGAAAGCAATATGATGCAGCTTGGAAGAAGTGGTGCCTTTTGGTCATCTATCTGGAATTGTAGTCCCTTTTGTCTGACAAGCTGATGTAGTGTTGCACTTGAACTTTCTTGTGAATTTGAAAGAATATACACATATCACTAATCTTTCAGACCTTACAAATATCTGATACATCTTTGTGTACTTCTTCCAAACAGTATCACCAGATTTATGTGCAGCTTATTTCAACGAGGTCCTGCTAAGCATAGATATACCCTAACCTGGGACATTTCTCATGTGTTAAAGCTGTTAGCTTTACGGATGCCTTTACATACACTGACCCTTAAGAAATGGCACAGACTTTGTTAGCCCCAAAGATCAGAAATTGTCAAAATATACATATGAATATAAATACGTTGGCATAATTTCATTGTTTTCAACAAGTGGTTTTTATGCAATCTTGCTAACAAACACATGCCAACTGACAAACATTGTGCCCTAACTGCACATCAAAGGTACATCAGATTATAAATGCTTACAATTTTCTTAGTATTTCAAAGAATTTTTTCAAGCATTGTAACTGAATTGTATAAGTATAGTAACTAAATTGTACAATGTCCAAAGCTACTTGAGTGAGCTGTGATAGCTCAGTTGCATGAGTGCCAAACTGGAAATCAATTGTCACTGGGGATTTTTAGCCACTGAAGCTTGACTGGGTTTAGTGTGTAATTTTGCAAAAGTGACTGGTTCCCATATCCTCCACATGATACAGCCAAGGATGTTGAAAATACCAAAAACTAACCAACAAAAACTAAATGAAACTCATCTAAGTTATGAAGTCCATGTGTTCCTTTTTGCTTGAACCATGGTCCATACTATGTTTTTGTCTTTCTCAGATACTAGCTGGCAAAAATGTGGAAGAGCTTTTACTTTACCAATAAATTCTTAATGAATGTGTGTCCACTATAGTTTTTTTCTTCAAAACATTTATATGTTGCCTTTAATGCCTGAAATGTTTATAACCATCACATGATGCCATCAATGATTTTTCATGAAACGATGATAACTGTTTATGTCACGGAAGACTTTATTTTCAGATAATAAGCAAAATTTTAAAAATAAGTGATCACTGTAAAAGAATGAAATAAACTACAGATTAAAATGCATCTGCAGGTAATGTTTCTGTGTCAAAGAAACTCAAAAGTAACATCTGAAGCATTATTTTAACTCAACAAAACTATTTACTGTATCAATGAGAATACCAAGAACAACACATTATATGCCTGCTATGTGTTTAATAGTCCTCAATGTAGATAACTGAAATTTGTGTTGTTGTGCAGAAACCATATTTCTTCTTTCAGCTAGTGACCTTGACATTTGACCTTTAACTGCTGTATCTAATAGACTTCATCATTATCTCCAATGTGAGCCATCCATAAAGTTTTGTCCAGGTGTGAAAAGTAGAACTAATGTTAATCTGCACAAACAATCTTAATTCTTTTATGTCACAGTGATCTTGGCCTTTGACCTTTCAACCCAAAATTATTAGGGTCCTTCCTTGCCCAATGAGCAAGTCAAACACAAGTTTGGTAACTGAAGATGGTGGGCAACTCAAGTCATTATGCAGAAAGGAAATTTGTTGCAAATAGAAAGAGGGAGGTATGGACAAAAGCAACATATTATTCTCTACCTAAAGCCTGACATAAGAAAAGAGCTACTTTTTTGGTAAATTTGGTACAGCAATTTACTAATTTTCTTTCAAACACCTTAATATGGGAACAATGTAATGTCATTTATCTATCTTTAACCACATCTCCTAAATTGTGAGGCAGAAATTCACCTAACTTGGTAAAGAGGTTGCCCATGAAATGACCATCTGCAGGTGTGACACGTTTGAATTTTGAGGCCAAGTCCTATCAGTACTGGAACAGGTCAAAGTTTAAATAAACTGATATTGCAGTTGCAGTGATATATTTTCATGCTCTGAATTTTGAAGTTACCACTAACTGTAAAGTGAAAACTCCCTTTATCCTTTATGTAATCATCAAGATTAGCTGCAGTGAGAATATAATACACCTAACGTTCTAGACAATGTTAGAAGGTCAGATTCCTGAGTTGTAATGGAGAAGTATCTGGTGAGAACTTGCATAAATTTCAAGGTAACAGCTTTCTTGGAATACAAAAATCTCACATGTCCTTCAGGCTTGTAAACATATCTGACAGACATTGATCCCTGTACAATATTTATAATGAAATCAAGGTAAACCTAAAATAATCACAAACACAATACTTCTTCAGTGTGTTATGTATATCTGTGTTGTGTGTTTGACTTTTGGCCCATGACTGAAGATTCTATTTTTGTTGTTGTTTATGTTCTTTTGGTGTTAATGCCATTTTTTAGTTCAATATGGCAGCCAGTATAATTGGTGATGGATGAACCTGGGAAAACTCAGGTAAGAACCACCAACCCATGGGAAGCTATTGGTAGCTTTCTTACATACCAATATTGTCCAAGCTTGAGACTAGAACCCATGCTGACGGTGGCGAGATGGCAGTGATTGGTAAATTCAAGCACTTTAGACCACTCAGCCACCTGAGGCCCGATTCTAACTTTTGATAATGAGCTATAAATAAGTTGTTCGTTTGGGTTCATCTTCTGTATACTGAACATATGTACTGTTTGGAATCATTACCCATTGGATGATTAAGACAGGTAATTGTGACATAGGCCATGTGCATGTATTGCAACATAGAGTCTATTATGATTCTATGGTCTTAAACTAAATAATAGAAAAGAGCAAAAACCAACAAGTTTTGTAAAATTCAACAAACTAGTTTATTTCCATAGAATACAATGTGGAAAATGTACAAAGAGCATTTTGGATATTGCAAAATAAATCCCAAATAATCCTAGAATTTTGAACACAAGTCCTAATGATCTAAATTATGAACAAACTTTAGTGGTATTCTAAAATACATCCTACCGCACTTGTGGCCTAGTGGTTAGAGCGTCTGCCTCAGATGCGGGAGGTCATGGGTTCAAACCCTGGCCGACTCACACCAAATACTTAAAAAATGGTACTAACAGCTGCCTTGCTAGGTGCTCAGCATTAAGAGGTTACTGTTAGGACTGGTCAGCCTGGTGTCAGGATATTGTGACTGGGTGGGACATGATGCTACATGTCTGCAACATGATGCTCCAGTGCTAGACATCACTATAAACTGCCATACTACAGACACTGTAGTGATATGACTGAAAATTTATTAAAGCTACGTTTGTAAAAAATCAAAATCCAAACCTAAAATACATCCAATGCTGTAAGTGTTGATGTGCCTGTGGTGGCCTATATCATGGTGATTCTGCTCAGATCTTACAACATGAATAATTTTTCCAATCGCAAGGTTTTATACTCCTCTAACTGACCGAGGCCACAATTAGCATTTTCTAAAAAAATCTATTACCTAATGTAAAAATTCATTCTAGAAGGTTCCAAATGTTTACAAGATAAAACCTTCATTACAATTAGAAACTCTAGTACTAAAATTATAATAAAGAACATGGAAAACACAACATCTTTGACTCAGACCAAGACAAATAGGTTTACTTCTATTAATAATAATCCAAATATTAAACCCATACTCAAAGAGAAAATATTAGCCATTTATTAGTTGCTTAGAGAATTTTTTAAAAAAATCAATGATTCAGGTTAGGTAGAAAATTAATTTGATTTTGGACATGGTCAGCTTAAAAATACAACTTTACATAACCCATAGCAATTAATAAATAAAAAACCTAAAAGGACTAACACACAATCGAAATTACATATACATAACAAATCCTGAATATGTACCTATATACATGTACATGGATTAATTCCTAATTCCTAGTATTGTTCTTGATTTAATATCGGTAATAAAATTTGCCTAAATTTGGAAAATTTGGTGGATGGGTAAACTGAGTTCATCATGGGAGAAATATGCTCTGAATAGCACTCCATCTTCATGATGCTTCCAATAGGAGCCACGGAGTATACTACTCTAAAGTGAGCCCACCTTAAAATGAAGTACATAGTATATATAATTTTATGAGCACTTAAGGAGTGGATTCCATGACCATACCTGCCCTATGAAATATAATGGAAGGGCCTTTTGAGGGAGTGCTGTACTACCCTGAAGGATGAGTAAATTTAGCATATTCAATAATTAATATATGGTATGTTTGGTTCTGTCTGTGCTTTATTTGTTGTTTCCATAATTATCTACATATACATCAAATTAATTCCTATATGCAGTAAAACTTATCTGAACATATTGTTATGCATACTTAATTTGTTTTATTTGTTGGCGTTTCATAATGATATTCATTTGTATTTAGTCCTTGACTTCATCCAAATTCAAGGTCATGTTATACACCACTAGTAACATTTATTTTGTAAACAACATAATAAATAGTTAATATTTCTCTCTGAGTGTGGATAAAATATTAAGATCATTATCAATGGAGGTACACATATTTATTTGGGTCTAGGTCTGGGACATTCGATTTCCACTTGGAAATTCCACGACTAGTTGACAACTTTGAGTGTTTTATAAATGAGACTAACCTACATCCTGGCTCTATTATTGTTTCTTAGATTTTTATATAATGTTGTTTACATGAAAAACTATTTTCTCCTTGCCTAAACATCTGAAACAGGATCAGTCTTATTGTTGTTTTCAGTTTCGGTGGATTTATTTATTCAAATTTTTCTTCACTGGAATTACAAAGTGCTCAACCATATTCTTGGACTGAATCATTAATTTGTAATTAGAGTGAATTCAGAAAAGGACATTTTGGTTTATATTATTGTGATACATCAAAGGACTGTTAATACATCGCCACAATCTAGGCTATTGGCACATTATTGCATCTGAGACTACAAGCACAACAACACATTCAATATTGGAACTTATCTGCAGTACCGTTGGAATTCAATTGGAATTTTATACATTTGATAGAACTGTTAGGATTATTTGGGATTTGATTCACAATGCTTTAAATTCTTTTCAAATTTTCACTTTGTATCCTAAGTAAATAAATTTTTTTTGAACTTTACAAAACTTGTTAGTTTCTGTTACTTAGTTTAAGACTATAGAGTCACAACAATAAGGATCCAAAGTTTAAATATTTTCCCTAAACCTTCAGAAATTTATTTGTTCTGCATTCTTGATTTCTGCCAACTTTATTTTGTGTGAATACGTAATTTACATATGCACCACCTGAATATCATGCAATCTAACTACGACCAGTTCAAAGTTTCTTCTCCTGCTTGTAGATATTTATTTTGACATATGGATCTCACATATTGGTAACTGACCAATCATACTACCAGAACTTTTGTTCAAAAGATAAATAAATCAGCCTCTCCTCTTTCTCTCTCTATAATGTAGTAGTGTCTAAGAAATTTGACTACAATGAAGTCTACTCAAAATCTTCATAAAAAAATGTAGGTCACTGTGGTATTTTATTCAACTGCAGTTCAATTCAGTAGTGGAATCATGGTCATATTTGAAGCTTTGATTCCAACAAATGGTAAACAATCATTCATATGGTCTTGAAAGTGTCATGGATAAAAGAGAATTTGATTGAGTAAAACCAGTTGGAACAGAACAATTCTGAGGAGATTGAGGACTGCATAGCACCTAATGTTTATGTCTTTGTCTGTGGCTGTCATGTGAGCTGATTCATTGATCCACTGGGGACCAACCATTACATTTTGGAAGGGAGGGGCTTTTAATGTTTAAAAACATATTTGACCACAAATAGCTTGAAAAATTATTCTTGCTCTTATCTGCTGAAAGAAAGAACGTATTATATTTTTTAAAAAGTTATTTTGAGGTAAAGGAATAAATATATATTCTGGTTTAAGACAAATTCCAAGCCTCCCCTAAGAAAATTACATGGTCAATTCATTATTTTCTCAAGAGTTTTATGAAGGCACAAGAGCTTTATTAAAGATGATGGAGTTTCATCTTTATCATATTTAGATTTAGTTACACATGGGTACATATATGGTTTTTTCTGTTGCACATAGGTAAATACTAGTATTTGTGGGGGGGGGGGTTGTTGCACATGGGTACATACTTGGTTTGCTAAAAATGGGTATTTTTTACATCTGTTTTATTTCTTGAAGTATACTTCCTTGTTGGAGTGTCTTTGTCAACTTTACACAAGAGAAGCTGGCCATAAATGAAAAATGGTATACCCAGCAAGCATTGTAAAAGAATGGTATACCCAGCATGCATGATATTTTAGAAGCAGAGAAGGATGCCTGACAGTACTGGACTGTCTTTCCCAGTTTAATCATAAAATGGTCTATCTGGCATCCTTGATGTGAAGAAAGCCAAAAGCAGTGATGACATCATGTCCTCTATGCTAGCCATGCATAGTTAAGAGGGAGGAAGTGTAATCATTGAAATCATACAAAATAGGATTTAAAACGAAAAGTGTGATCAATAAAGGAATTTGATCAATAATATGCTTAAAATAATTTGTCTCATCACCTCCTTGGACATCCTTCTCGAGTTAGGCATGGATTTATGCCAGAAACTACTAGGTGTATAAGATACATTGGATTGCACTGTATCACATACACAAAATTCCAAGTGACTGCATTGTATTACATGTGCAAAAAACCAAGTGGCTGCTAACTAATCCTGTCATGTTGTCGTTAAACACATGCAGCATATTCCCTCTGAGCACACTACTATCAACAAAAGTAGGTCATAGTGACCATCTTTTCAAGATCAAGCGAACACAGACACTTCTGTACATACTGTCATTAACTTTGATGTATGTGTTCATCTTTGAAATCACCACAAACAGAAGAATACTTGTTAGAGAAGTGAGGTCAATCCACTTCATTCCACACCAATGTAAATATGAAAAAGTGAATCAAAAGCACTTGGCAAGTGAAGGTACATGTGGGTATAGTAGAAGTGGCATACACATATTTGTCATGCTCAAAATAATATTATCATTCTTTACAAGAAAAGGTTGCTCAGTTTCCTAGACAATGTTACATGCATACAGTTGTGAAATATAACTGCATTCACCTGTGTAACTTATGTTAACACCCTATATAACTGCATTCACCTGTGTAACTTATGTTAACACCCATACAACATAAACTGTGGTTGTAGTGACCTACTTTTCTTGCTAACCTGCAATGCCAAGTTTTGGGATTATCTAAGAGTGATGCAGATCAGGCACAGTATCAAAGGAATTTCTGGTTGGTTCATTCTTAGCACAGACTTTGAAATATCAGTCTAATTCTAAGTGTGCAAGAAGAGAATCCAGGACCTGAAAACTTCTTAACTTTGAGGTCCTGGATCAAAATGTTTTGACATTTGGACGAGGCTATTTTTACAACTGAAATGTCCTGCACACTTTAAAAGTCCCAAATTAATTATAACCAGTATACTAAACCATGTAGTTGAATATATGGCAGAAATGAGAAATGACAGTGGGATCTAACAAGAAAATGCATTTACCATATTTACTGATGTAGTCAAGAGAATAATATACATTATCATGTATCACATGCTTGGTTTGACTTCAGTGAAATATTGGGACCTATTTACCATAGGATCAGACTCAGCATAAATCTGAGTCAAGTCTGGGACCATTGGATCAAGAAAAAAATTTTTCAGCCCCTGAAGACTGAGAGCCATTGCTATTCATGGCCCTTTACTATTGTAAATATTCTGTTCTTCCATCTTTACATTATCACAAATTTTATTTTCTTGATACATCAAAACAGAATTTATATTAACATGTGAAACATTATTTGAGAAATTATTGTAGTGACTTCCTTTTCTTGCATTTTCTACTATTGCCTCCCTTGACATAAAAATATCTTGTAAGCCCAGTGACTGTATATATTGTTACCAATGTTAGTAAGACTATAAAGTTTGCTATTATTATTAGTAATACAAATTTTATCTGTTAATGAGAATGAATGCTATAGCATAAGCATTATGGGAATTATGGGACTGAAATCTCTCCAAGCTAAAAATCTTTAATTTGGATTGATTTCATGAATTAGAATTTGGATTATTTCCTGAATTAGAAACACAGCAATAACTCTGCTTCAAGCAACATTTCAGATTCATCGTCTCTTGGTACTCTAACTGAACTAACAATGCTATGCTACAAAACATGAATTTCAAAACAAGGATAGAAAATAAGAAGACCTCCCACCCCCCATCTACATTATTCCAAACCAATTTCATTTTTGGCAAAACTACAATTCCTGACAGTGTGTCAATTCACATTAGTTATAATTACACCTTTATAAATTAACAGTTGATAGACAATGTTTCAATGTGAACCATACTCATTTTGCCACAAATCCTTCCAATAACCTGCAGTTATGTATATATATATATATATATATATATATATATATATATATATATATATATATATATATATATATATATACTGTTCATTGAAAATCAACGTCAGATTATTCAAATCTTATTACTTCACAATGTACTGCACCCCTCTGTGAACAAACTTTAGTGAATGTATTAAAAGAAAACTGTGTATGTGTGTGTTTGTGAGTGTGTGTGCGCACGCACACATAAAGGATATCAAAGTGAATACAAAATAAGGATCAAAATGAAACAAACAAACAAAAAAAACAAGGCAGCAACAGATTATACATGTACACAGTAGGGCCACCCTTGTGTACAACAGACATAACACGTCACTTTATATATACGTCTGTTTCGGAAAACTGTCAAAATAGGTTTCTGTTGAATAACCGAATCAAAATTAGGGCTTTTTTTAAAACATGTACACTGATCAAATTGGCTTTGGTTACCTGCAGCTGAGCGGGGAATCACTAGGTGTTTATACAAGTTGATCACACACAGTTCAAAAGTTCAAGGAAACAACACATGATACACTGTCCCACAGTAAACACACTCAGTTATGTGTTAGGCGTACTATCTACTTACTCAAAAAATGGAGGAAAAAAAAGAAAACATTTCTGACCTTGAAACTTCAAATATTCCCAATAGTCAACTTCTTATTCTACTTCTAACAGTGATATGCCATGTTACACTATTGTACATTTTTTTTTATAACTCATAGGATGGGCCTGCGTCAGAAGTAAACCGACCACAAAAATATGGATACTTAATTTTTGTTATACTTGCCTGTTTACGAATTGTACCCATCCATCAGCTCAAGTGAATGTGAATAAATCCTTTAAATGTTAGATTTATTATGTTCCTTTCAATACATGTACATCACAAACACACGTACACACAGCGATGTGTTTTTCAATAGTTCATATACTGTACGTTCCACTAATCATGTGTAAAGCACATCTCAAGGTGAAATGTTCACAGCTGAAATTCCGTGTAGTGGAATAGATATTTAATAAACATACTTGTTTTCCAACACGAGTTCAGTGAAAGTAGGGCAGATAAATTTTGTAGTGATAAAAATGTCAGTAGTATTCCAGTACCTAGACATGCAGCACTGAACTGAGATTTGTTATGACTTACAGTGGGAAGGTCAAGGCCACTTTCCTAATGCAACTGCCGCTGGTGTAAACATACTAAAAATAGAGTACTGTCTTATCTCAACAGACATCTACATCTATTACAGTTTGTTAAAAAAATAAATCATTCTGCTATTGGGTTAAAAATAAGTTAACCATTCATGCTTGTAAATTTTATGCAAAGGTTCCAGTGGAGTCCAACATTACACTTTAACTGAAATTAACTAACCTAGGTTTTTATGTTAGACCGACTTGAAAATTGATGCTTGATTTTTAAAAAAAAAGGCCACTCGTTTACCTTTTTTATCTTTTTTTTTTTTTTTTTTTTTTTTTTTTTATTTTTTTGCTTTTCTTTTGTTCTTTTGGGGGGGGTTGTCTGGTCTGGGAGGCTGGGGTTGGCGGGTGTTTCCTCCTTCAAATAGGCATATTGCCACTTTTGACAAGTGATGTCACTTTATTAAAGAAAAAAAAAATGCAAGAATTTATTTGGTCTTAATTTACAGTAGGCAAAAAAATGTATATAACATATGTATCTAACAAATGCATTATTTACAAACTGTCAAATTTCCTTATCAAGGACACCCTTTTACTCCAAATGACCTCTAACCTTTGGAGATCTTTAATGCATAGAAAGCAACATAGCCAGTGATATGTATATAGATGGGTTATGATGTATAACTGATGTCCACCTTGCTGATTTTGCAAAATTTCCATCAGTTTTAGACACCTGCCACTTCAAACACACATCCTAAATGGAGAAATCAGGATTTTTTTTATTCCTGAAATTATTGAAAATATCATATTTACAATAATTATAACTATTTCTTCAAACTTGTGCTATATATGCAACATTTATTTCCATTAAGAGAAAGTGGCTATTCAAGTAACTTGAACTCATTTTATACACAACAATAGCCATTTTATACACAACAATAGCAATTTTACACACAACAATAGCCATTTTATACACAACAATAGCCATCTTATACACAACAATAGTGCAACCACAATATACTACTTGTAAACACCTTATTCCCATAGTAAACATTTTGTTTACTTCATCCTATGAACAAATCTGCTTCCTACTGTAGACAACACTGCCTTATATTATAAACAGCACTACTTCAAAGTGAAAACAACACTTCTTTATATTATAAACAGCACTATTTCATACTGTAAATAACACTGCTTTATACTATGAACAAAACTGCTTCTTATTGTATACAACACTGCATTATATTATAAGCAGCACTACTTCATACTGTAAACACTGCTTTATACTATGAACAAAACTGCTTCCTACTATAGACAACACTGCTTTATATTATAAGCAGCACTACTTCATACTGTAAACACTGCTTTATACTATGAACAAAACTGCTTCCTACTATAGACAACACTGCTTTATATTATAAGCAGCACTACTTGATACTGTAAATAACACTGCTTTAAATTATAAACAACACTGCTTCATATAGTAACAAAACTACTTCATGCTGTAAACAGCACTGCTTCATACTAAGAGAGTAACTGCTCCATATTGTCAATAACAATCCTTCCTTTATCAGACCATACAATAATGATAATACAGGTGTCATTTGAAAGAAGAATCCAGACTTTAAACAAACTCAACCAAGTCTTTATTTCAGTTTTTATGATAAATATAACAATCGGATAAATAAACATAACTCTGACGATATATGCTCTGGAACTTTGGCAATCAATTAGATCTGGTGATTACATTTGATGATGAAAGAACATTCAAAATTTTCGCCAGGGATCTGCTCCTGTGTTTCACATTTTTTCACAGACTGAAAATGTAAAGGAAAGGTATCTCCCTGATCTTCCAAACTGGTAACCCTTGTTATGAAATGAGAAATGGGTATATCTGAAAGATAGTTTAAATTACCAATAGTTTTTTTTTTTAAATTGCTATTGAATGATGGAGATTTGATGATTTAAAATCTCCTATGTGCACTTTCAGACAATAATAATGCATACATTGCAAAAAAACATTTTTTTATTTCAAATACAGGCAAAGTTAGTGTACTTTGTACCATTTCAAGTACACTTCATCAGCAAACAGAAGCAGTCATATTTTACTGACAGCACATAGTTTTCCAAAAGGTGATAAAAACTGAACACGAGTCCAATGTTGAAAGAAGACATCTAAAGGAATGTCAACTTTCTCTACACTGTAGGAACTGAGAGCAAAAAACTATGTCCTGTTCCTTGCTCACTTTCAAGGAGCTCAGAAAGAACCTGGAGTTGAACCATAAGGCAAGCTGTTATTCACTCCCAAATATAACCTGCATATACAGTGTATCTACTGGTATTAGTATTATACCAATACTGGAGACCACACCCAGATCACACATGACCAGGGATAAACTGGAATCGCTGTTGAGACCATGCGAGTCCTATAAAAAGGTGTCCATTTGGACAGGTTTCAATGTAGTACTGTTGCATGGCCATAACATTGTCAATTGGGTTTGGACAGGTTGTCTTAAAATTATCACACTCAGGGTCAAGAATGGTTTCTTGAAAACTAATATGCATCACTCAAAATTTCATTTTGCTTATGAATTAATTAAAAACCATAATAATTCACATTTTTATTGCCAACTTTTTAATTAATAATAATAATAATGATAATAATAATAATAATAATAATAATAATAACACATAATAGTAATGGGTGCATCACAAATGGCCCTGCCCACTACAATATGCTCGGCAGGGCCTTTAAAGAGGAATGAGCATTTAAGGAATAACTCTTATAAATGATAATACAGAAAGCTGGAAATAAAACTCATGCAATGTCTTGTCAATATGAAGACACAAGCTAAACATGGTTCCAATTCCAAACTTAAGAACTGATATACTTTCCCGCATCAACTCAATCGCTCAGAAGTATTCAGATGGTTACCGTTACAGAATTTATCCTTGAGCTTCTTTGGGCTGATAATGGTGGTGATGCTGATGATAGTTTCATGTCTTTTTCCAGACAGTGGCAATCTCATTGGCATTAATCTATAATTCACGTGCTTTGGAAGGTTTATGAGCTTGCTAACCTGCTTGTGATTTGATGTCAAACCAAGCACCAGCTTTACGTCGCTCTTCTTTACTTTGGCTGCTCTAGAAGAATGCGTGGCAGACTCAAACTTTGCTGAGTTGGTTTTAGTGAAGCAGGCAATGTTTAGTGCCCCTTTTCTATCCCTTGTTAAAGTAATCATGCGGAAAGTGAAGTCAAGAAGGGCAATCGGAGGGCATGACTCCTGAAAATGATGCTGTGAAATGCTTGAAATAAACTAATTCAAGATCTCATCAATATAAAACCGCATACAAAATTTGGTTCAAATCTGACAAATCAAAGTCAGGAGAATGGGTAATCTGAGAGCATAACTGCTGTAAATGATAGCATACAGTGCTGGAAATGAATAGAATTCACGGTCTTATCAGCATAAAGTCACATACCAATTTGGTTAAATACTTTGACAGTTGTGTTGTGGAAAATAGTTACAAGGGATCGGGGGGCATAACTGCTGTAAATGACATCTTGAAATGTTGGAAATCAAACACATTCAAGGTTTTGTCAGTACAGAGTTGTATGCCAAAACTGGTTGAAATTTAATGAATCTTGATAAAGTTATGCTGTGGAAACCAGAGTCATAAGCAGGGCTGGCCCTAGTCTGATTAAAGTGATTTGGCCCAATCGGTCCCCACACTCACAGGGGCCCCACGCATTAGTAATTTTTTAAAATATTTCTTTAGAAAGTAATTTTAAAGTGATGGAAGAAAATTTTAAGTTCAATATCATATAAAACTTGTTTAAAACTTTATTTCCAAATGCAGTGCTCACAGGGGGCACCGCGCATAAATCCAGGGGGCCCCGTCAAATTTATCCAACTTGGGCCCCACATTTGCTAAGGCTGCTACTGGTCATAAGGATGGGCAATCAGGGGGAATAATTCCTTTAATGATGTTGTAGAACACAAAAAATCAAACCAATTCAACCAGATTTATTTTAAAATTGATCAAACTTTGTTTGTCATTCAGTCAGAATTTTCAAAGCTGATTTCATCATTTAACTTCTGAACTTCTAGTAAGTGTTTCTATTTTTCTAGTCCTTATGATGGGAGACCACCTTTTTGTCTTGCCTGCCCTTTATATGGTGCAAAAAGGACTACCTCTAACCACAATTTACCACTTTTTGTTTTTCCTGTTTCATTCAGTGAAAAAAGGACTGCCCTTGTCACAAGAGACCGGTTTTAGTTGAGACTGCCTTTTATTTCAGGACAAAAATACATGTTTACATAAAAGGAGAGTAAAAACTTTAAGATTGAGAATGTGGACATACACAGATGCCAAAGTGATTCCAGTGTTGAGATTCCCACCAAGAGAAACCTGAACCCCTCACAAAAATTCCTAGACCTGCTTATGAGAGTAAATTTTAGCAGACTGAAATGGACATGAACTGACTGACTGATCTAATGAATTAATGTCCCATTCAGCCAGTCCTCCAGCCATATGCAATGAAATGAACTTATACCAGGCACAGCTTTCTAGTGGCCTTTAGCAGTTATTTGCTTGTGAGTGGACATTTAGACTGATTAACCCAATGAAAAGTCCACAGGCTTGTATTCTAGTAATAGTCAATGATAACATTCTCTATGGGATTGTGGCCAGTGTTCCAATGGCCTAGCAATGACCTCTTAGCCACCACACTCTAAGCTTAATAAGCTCTGCCCTACACAGTTCAAGACCAATGAAAAAGCAGATCCTCAAGGCAGGTTTAATTTGATTGGTCAGTTGGCCTCATCAATATGATAACAGTTTTCCTTTAATTTAAACAGAAACCAGATACCACTATCTCTGCATCCCACCTATGATACACCAACCAAGGCTGAAATTCAAGCAAGTGGGCAGCACAAATACATACAACTCAAATAAATGCAGTCTGTCAGATATCTATCAACAATCTGTGTACCAAGGAGTTAAATAATAACTTTACTGAATATGTATATTGGCAACTTCACTGGGGGCACTACATTTTGCTAGCCTTTGTGAACCTTGGAGCAACATGACACTGCCCCATACAAACACCACTTATTTCTGACCTTGAACCAAGCTTTCTTTTTGGCCCCCACCTAAAAGTACAAGGTGAATACCCTTGATTAAGGTAAATATCAAAAGCTACAGAGACACACACAAATTCTTGCCCAGGGCATGAATGAGATCTTAAGACTTTCTTTGTTTAGATTTGGCTGAAACAGAATTTTCTTCTGTCTACTGTAAATTCTCATATAAGAATAATGGCTTCTTTGGCAAACAACTGAAACAAATCAATGGTTAAAGAATAAAATATTCTGGTCAACTGGCAGAAAAATAAAATTTTTGAAAAAATATTTGTGCATTTCTTTAAACATCAAGAAAAATTACACTTCTTTCTTTATCTCACCAAATTATTGCAAAGACAGCTTAAATATCGCAATGTGCCCTAAAACTTCCCTTAGTGCTTCAAATTATTAACAACTTAAATTAACTGATTCCCCTTTGTACGATGTCATCTGAATATCTTTTGTTTTTGTTATGTGAATGGATCAGTCTGATTAAAATCAGATCTCCACTGTCCTACTTAAAGATCTGACAGTGACCACTTAGGTGTCATGTTCAGTTGACTTTGGAATTAGCTAATGGAAATGCAGCTTTTGGAAATTTGAAAGTGAATCAAACCATTTGGCTCACATTGATGCTGTGACACTGCTCAGTCTCCCAAATGTGAAGATATGATCTGATTGGCTGATAAAATTAATGATTATTGTAATAACATGGGTCATCAGAACATGACCCTTAAGCAGTCACTGTCAGATCTTCATGTAGGACTCAGATCTTCATGTAGGACAGCGGCAATCTGATTTTAATGAGTTAGGTGGATGGAATTGTATCATTAAGCTGTATAAAAAGATGAAATAAATATGCCCTATAATAAATATAACAATATAAGTGTTCCAGTTTTTTTTACTTCCACTTACCGTATGTTCTCGCTTATACGTCAAGTCCAACTACAAAAAACACACCCTGTTCTGCCATCACACAGCGTGCCAGCAGATCAGGGTGTATGTTGTTTGTTCTACTGATTATTCCTAACAAGCTGCATAGAGCCAGAGCAGAAGCTGGTACATTATGCAAAGTACAAAGGCAGACCTGACTCGGTGCAGTTTGTAGTGTAAGAGGGTATAGATCCTATTCACTGGCAAGTTCAATTACAAGTTCACTAAAGCAAGATATTCTACTTGGTTTAACATTCGTATGGAAAGATCTGGTATCAAAGAATTATGTCATGCAATGGTGGCCTTGTGATCTTTCAAGACGAAAATGGGTACATAGTCCATATCTACTTTCTGCTTATAAAATAAAATCAGGACATTAGATACACCCGCTACATCGAAAGGAGATGTAACAGACACTTAGAGCAAGTGCAAATCTTGTAAACTTAATTATTGCCAGTGATATTGAAAAATAATAAAGTAGTGGAAATATTATATGATAAAAAATTTCCTGCATAAGATATCTATAGTCACTGTGAATTAACTGACTTTAGAATTTTTAATTTAGTGTTTATTGTTGGCACCCTTGAGCTTGGAGGTGGACCTACTCAAAATCTCATGGACTGGGAGATAAATGTTCACCTCCCAAGTTTCTGACAGTGAGAGTCAATTTTCCCAAGTTGTGCATGGGGTAGCAACTACTATTAAATTCCACATTATGTGCAGCAGAATTTTAACATTTTTACTGAAGCTAAATTATGATCTGTAAACTGTATGAATCAATATGTGAGAAGTCACACTGTTAAATATCTAACTTTATTGTTGTCACAAAAATTGACTGAAGAATCAGGTGCTTGGCTTATTGGAAAATTTGTCAGATAAACATGCTGATTATTATGTCATGAGGTTTTGGAAGTTCATGACTGTTTTTATCATACTTTGCATCAGAGGTCTAAAATGTGTGCATTGTTGTCAGACATTTGCCAGGAGCAGGAAGTCACATAATCTTACCAGCTGCAACTCTTTATCTTACCTGTAAAAATTCTGCCCCCCCCCCATAGATATCCACAGTTTGTCTTTCATGTAAGGTTTTAATTTATCCTATAGCTATGGAATCATTGGAATTTTGATGCTTTCCTTTTTATTTTCTTAATGTAGTGATGGAATTGGATACATTTTTGTACATCTTGCATGTACATGTGACCTGTAGTTACAGTTCTGCTACATGCCAAGTTATATGAGGGTATAATGGATTCATGATACAAATGCAATGGCAATGTAAATGGTGAACCTATTGTTGACTCTTGGGGCTCTCCAAATAAAATGCATTCTTATTACTGCATGATTGTCATGACTGTCATGGTCTCCCTGTATGTACTATATCTGATACCTGATCCAAAAAACCAAAATAAGTAGAGAAATGGCAAGCAATTTGAAAATAAATATACCCTGCCTATCCGGTCTCCCCCATCCCACATAATGGAACTGAGTATATAGTCAGAAAATGGGCATAACTCAGAAAATGGTGTGAGTGCAATGATTAGTCAACATATACATTTTTTGATGATGACTATATATGTATTATTCACAGCACTCAACAAAAAAATGCAAGAGTAGCTGCATTCAAGTCTGTCTTACATTGTATTCAGCTGTAAGCAAACAAACAAACATTCAATAACTCTATAAAAAAATAATTAGCACAAAAAGAAATGTCAGTATATGCATCCTTTGATAACAAACATAATACATAGAGAGTTTTACAAGATACATAAATATCCGCAAGACAAATTGTAATTGCAAGATTCTGAACTATCAGGACATGAAGGGCAATAACTCTAACAACACAAGGTCCAAGACAGCCTGATATCACTCACCTGCTTAAATAATTTAACAGCTAACCATTTCACTAGGCATGCATATATAGTCTTGTATGAATATACCCTAGATCTACCAAATGTTATGTTGATTTTACTTATGTTACTACATCTTGAGATAAATTCTTTTCAAAGATAATGGCACAATTAATGTGCACAGTTTTGAGCTCATAATCAAAGTCATCTACAATTATGATGCTAATAAACTCCCAAAAAACAAATATGGCTTTGAGATTGGTAACATGTTCAGCAAATGAAATGTATGATCACTAAACCTGTCAATGGGTACCCAGGTACTGTTGATAATAACCTGGGTAATAAAATGGGTAACTGGGTGCCCTTTAAAATTAAAACTAAAAAACATGTTTCAAAGTTCACATCAAAGTCATCAGGAGTGAGTGAGACAAAAATAATGATTCCTATTTGAGGTTTATGTTGTGTGACTATTGGTTGCTGCACATTTATCCATCATTAGACCTCCGTCTAATTTCCTTATTTTCTATTTAAAGTGACTGTACATGACACAGTTCCATTGAAAACAAATGGGTTTCTTCAATGTGAAATCATGCATCACAGATTCATCATATTTTGATACACACATATGTAGTGGACCAGATTGAAAAAAAAATGGCAGCAGATATTAAGAGAAACAGGCTTTATTGACATGACTCATGGATACTATATGACTGAAAAAAGTTAGAGGAGAGGGATTTTGTTAAACTAAAAAACAATGTTGCATCAGGAAAGTGACAAATCAACAGCACTTTACAAATTTTAGAAGAAGAATTCTAGAGTGATGAAATACAGCATTGAATCATTTGTGGACTTCAAGACCATTTAGCGAAAGTTAGACATAAATGCTAGTAAAAGTGAGTGTTATGCATAAATCAATATATCAGTTGCTGATGAACTGACACCGTACAACTGACAACATACAACAGACAACATACAACAGATGCCTTATGGCCAGCTGAGCAAAAAGTTGTGAGCAGAATGATTTTTTTTATATGCATGTCTTTTAAAGATGGTCATAATGTGCACAAAATTTAACGTCAGTCTACTGCAAATTTCAAGTCTGCATGCAGTTGCATTCACAACAATCTGTCATCCAGCTCTACGGTAAAACAAGCAACAACTCTAACAGATATCACAGAACATGGTGATATCAAGCTTCAAAGTGATCATTCGATGTGTGTACAAGATTCTGTCATTCACACTGTATTCAACTGCAAGGTAAAAAGGCAGTAACTCTAACAACATCATAAATGGATTCTCTGTATTGTATTTTTCCCCATTCTCCTCACAGCTCATACTCTTTCAGAATATGCATGTATCACTGCTGTAAGGCTGTATTGACTTCTGCTCATTAGTACACAAGCACCCTGACTGATCTTAATTTCCTTCTCTTTTCACAGATTGGAATCCAATAAAAGATCCTGACAATGTCTGGAGGACCAGATGAATTTCACTGTGAAATCATCAGTATATTGTGATACCCAGTATGTGCTGCCTTGTAACAATGTCAGCACTGCACACCGTTACTACAAGTAAATAATTCCTGACTTTTTCATGCTATACACTAGGCAAAAATATTCACATTCTGCACTAAAGCCATCTCAAAGAAATTACCAAATGCAATTCAAATTCAGTTTGATATAATTATCATACTGGGGTAATAGCTAATTCTCTCCCAAAGTTTCCCCAGGGAAGGGGAAAGAATTGGCTAGCTGATTTCCCCCACTCTAGTTATTTCTTTCCCCCCTCCAACAACCAATTACATGTAGTTTCCACCTGTCCCAGGTATTTCTTTCCCCCATACCCCACCCCTACAACCAATTAATTTCCACCTGTCCCAGGTATTTCTTTCCCCCATACCCCCACCCCTACAACCAATTAGTTTCCACCTGTCCCAGGTATTTCTTTCCCACATACCCCCACCCCTACTACCAATTAGTTTATTTTCATCAATGGACTCTTTGGTAATAAGCTTAAAGCCCACATGTGAAATATAATACGTGTAATGGGTCACTTAAGAAAAGAATCTCACAGAGAGTTTGTATCAAATGAACCTTTACATTAATACAGATTACAATTTCAGACTTAAATAACCTTACAAAAATCACTTACGTGGAATAAGACACAACTTTTAATTAATCTCCATGCTTCTTCTTAGCAAGCTACCACTACATTAAAATGGTCATTTGCAAGGTTTTGTAAATAAATTCCAGACTGAGTGAAAATGTCCAAGGAAAAGGTTCCCCCATACCCCCACCCCTACAACTAATTAGTTTCCACCTGTCCCAGGTATTTCTTTCCCACATACCCCCACCCCTACTACCAATTAGTTTATTTTCATCAATGGACTCTTTGGCAATAAGCTCAATGTCCACATGTGAAATATCATACATGCCTCAACCTATCATATTGTTTAACTCCTTTGGAATTTGATTCACTAGCTCTATACACATACATGTCTGTGGATAACAGTAATGTTGCACCCATAATCTTGGCATCAGTTGTCCACAAAGTATCTGACTCCACATTACTGTCCTGTAAATATTTTAATAACATTGTTGTCGAAGTAATTTCTAAGCTTTTTGGTAACCTTTGCGGAAAGCATATTCCTAATAATACTATTGTGGCAAATTTTGTAGCTCCCTTCACTTTCTGAAATAGCAATGCTTATGGCTCTAAACATACAATTACCATCACCTTGTACAATCTGCAAACATGTTGGGGCTGAGGATGTCATATGTGAATTACAGTTGCATTATAAAGGTGATTGGCATTTTCCTGCAGCTGTCTTTGCATTGTTTTTCTGTAGGCAGATTGAAGTGGTTTTTCTTTCTGATATTATGAATGTTTTTGTTTTCCTTTTGTACCTGGGAAGTCTTAATGGCAATATTTCCTTTTGTATCTGTGAAGTCTTAATGGCAATATTTCCTTTTGTACCTGGGAAGTCTTAATGACAATATTCCTTTTGTATCTGGGAAGTCTTAATGGCAATATTTTCAATTGTACCTGGGAAGTCTTAATGGCAATATTTCCTTTTGTACTTGGGAAGTCTTAATGGCAATATTTCCTTTTGTACCTGGGAAGTCTTAATGGCAATATTTCCTTTTGTACCTGGGAAGTCTTAATGGCAATATTTTCCTTTTGTACCTGGGAAGTCTTAATGGCAATATTTTCAATTGTTTAATCATTTGTTTTTTAAGATCTTAAGATGGATTCCCATTATTCTATTATTGATGGAGGAGTTGAAATATAATGTTGTCTTTTTTCATGTCTTTTCAGTAGTTCTTTCAGTGTTTTCTTGGAATTTGTGGCATCTTTGGTGGAATATTTGTTACTGGTGGCTTTTGTCATAGCTGGTCTCCTTGTATAAAGTTTCAAATGGCTACAGTGATAGATATTAACAGCTTGCCACTACATTCATTTTGCAGTCCTACCCTGCCATTTGTGAGAACATCTTTTACTACATAATGGACCACCCATCATGGTGCCAGTTTGCAGTCAAATCTCCTTATTTTATTGGCATTCTTAATAAGAACATGAGCTCCATTATGAAAAGTTTTAAAGGATTTATTTTTTTTATAAAAACTTGGCTTCTGCTGGATCTGTACAATTTAAGGCTTTCCGTTACTCTTTGACCTAGAAACTACTGTGTTTGCTAATGTTTGCCAGTACATCATTAGCGAACTCATTGCAATCTCAGCTTTGGCTTGGTGCTGAAATGATATTAGGCTTTCTACCATACATAATCTCAAAAGGTGTGACCTTAGTAGACAAAGACACAGAGAGGAAGAGAGAAATAGAGGGAGAGGAAGAGGAAGAGAAAAATAGAGGGAGAGGAATAGAGACTAAGACAGAGAGGACAAGAGAGAGGAAGATAGAGGGGAAGGAAGAGAGAGAGAGAGAGAGAGAGAGACAGAGAGAGAGAGTTAGTTGATGACAAAGAGGAAATACTAAGAGAGAGTGAGTGGAGGAGAAAGATATGAAAGAGAGGGAAGTCAGAGAGGAAGAAAGAGAGGAAGACATAAGGGAAGATAGTGAGAGAGAAAGAGAGGATGACAGGGAGGAAGACAAAGGGGACAAGAGAGAGAGTATAAAAGAGATTGGCAGCCAGGAAGAGAGAGAGAGAGGAAGTCACTTAAAAAGAGATGAAGAAAAAGCAGAGAGAGAGAGAGAGAGGATGAGAGGGAGGAAGAGAGAGAGAGAGGAAGACAGAGGGCATGAGAGAGAGAGAGAGAGAGACAATAGGGTTTGAAGACAGCTGACACCTTTAAATGCAAATATATTCGAGCATACACTCTAATAAGGAGGAATCCCTATATGTTTAAATACAGATAGGGTCAGTTAATTAACCAAATACTATGCAGTTCTTCTAATTAAATCTAATCACTCCCTGGAATAATGATGGATAATTGATATTGATAGAGTATGGATATATCAATATAGTAATTAGCTTAGCATGTAGTGTTAAAATATATTTTGCTTTCATGGCTAAAGATCAATTATCCATCACTATTTCAGGGAGTGATTAAATTTAATAACAACTGCATAGTGCTTGGTTAATAAATGATTCTGTCATTTCCAAAGAGCCCATCAGCAAAGAGAAACTAGTTGGTTGTAGGGGGAAAGAATCAGCCAGCTGGTTCTGTTCCCCCCTTCCTTATTTACTAATTGACCCATTACATGTATGATATTTCACATGTGGACATTAAGCTTGCTACCAAAGAGTTCATTAATGAAAATAAACTAACTGGTTTTAAAGGGGGTGGGTGGGTGGAAGAAATAACTAAAGGGGGAAACTAATTGGTTAATTAAAAGTTGTGTCTTATACTGTGTAAGTGATTTTTGAAAGGTTATTAGTCTGAAATTGTAATCTGTATTAATGTAAAGGATTGTTTCAAATAAACCCTGTGTGAGATTTTGTTAAGTGAACCATTATGTCATACAATTCACATGTGGATCTTAAGCAGATTAAGAAAGAGTCCATTAATTAAAAGAAACCAATTGGTTGTCATGGGGAAAGAATCAGCTAGCTGATTCTGTCCTGCCTCCATTTGTTAAGTGACCCATTAAATATATGATATTTCACTTTTAAGGCCATAAGGGTATTATCAGAGCCCATCAACAAAAAGAAATTAGTTGGTTGTGGAGGGGAAAGAATCAGCTAGCTGATTATCCCTCCTTCATTATTTGTTAAGTGACCCATTACGAGTATATTTTGCATGTGGTCATTAAGCTTATCACCAAAGAGTCCATTAATGAAAAGAAACTAATTGGTTAGTGGGGGGAGTAACTAAAGGGAGAAATTAAATGGTTGGGGGCAGGGGAAGAAATAACTAGAGGGGGAAAGGGAAAGAATTGGCTAGCAAATTCTTCCCCCAGGTGTTATATGCACTCTATTTATAATTCTCTATAATTAATCCTATATACCTTGATTTCTTTCACAGGAATCTGGAATGACTGTGTAGACAAATGAGAATTAATTACTAGGTCGTCATGTGAGTGTGTCTGCTACACACAAGTGCATATAACACCGATTCAGTCGCATCATTTTTGTGATGTGTGCTTAGTCGTGATGAAATATGGGCTGGTGTGTGCAGGCAAGGCGATGGGTGCCGTTTACCCGTGGACCTGGGTTCGAATCTCCGTAAAGCACAAATTAAAACTCTCTAACCTGCATGATAGTATTATTTCTATTAAAATATTAATTCTGCCTACTATTATCAAGCATTCTTCTATAGAATCCAGGGATAGCACTTTCCATTCTGTTTGGTGTATATTTATAATTCTCTACACATATATATATATATATATATATATATATATACTCTGCCACTATATAACAACACTCTTTCATATATATATACATACCTGCTACTATATATATATATATATAGAGAGAGAGAGAGAGAGAGTTATGCCTGATCATTTATTTCTTCATCCAAACCACAGAAACCAAAAACTTTGTAGATATTTGCTCTACAAGTCAAGAAGAAATCTGAAAACCCTTCTTGACAATGTATTTGTAGTGCTGCCTAAAGGTTTACATTTCTCTGGCAAAACAGAATATTTTTTGCATTGACTTTGCCTTTTGATCACAAATATTTCTTACCCAATGTGTAAGACACTCAAAACTTGCAAAGGTACATGGTAATAAACAGAAATTCGTGTGCAGAAACCAATTTTCTTCTTTCAGTCATACTGACCTTGACCTTTGATCCACATGATATATAGGGTTCTTCCTAACCCTGAATACAAACCATTTGCAATTTGCAGTACCTGTAGGGTTTGATTTTTATGCCTCTTCATTTTACAACAGCAAGTGGTTTTGTCCAAAGACAGATTTTGAACATTACTTGTCCATAAGTCACATTTAAAACTGGTATATGAGTTATATTGGGCCAGAGAACTAATACATTTTGTAAGTAGTTCTTAAAAAAAGAAAATTTGAACATAATTCAAGTTTTTTTATTCCTTTAAATTGGCTTTTGGGAAACTAAAATACAATTTACAAGCTGATTGGAGTATGTGATGTACTTTTCAAAAACTACTTGTCCATGGGACAAGTGGACAGTTATGCAACCATGGCAAACACAGGTACACACAATGCAAAATTCTGAGTGCATGCATAATAGGACATACACACAAGAAAGCTAGTATGACCTTTGCTACTTCAAATAAATAATATTCAAATCTTAACCTTCACGCTAAACAAAGACAGACAGACAGACCTACCTTTCCCCATGATTGGATCTAAATACATATCCATATGGTTTCCATGCATATTGAAGGTCGCACTTTCAAGGTCAAAATGTTAATCACAAAGATGATGAAACACATATTCCTTGTTCCTTCAGGCATCTGATAAATGGTAGTGTTGGAAGAATTTCTTTATGAAATTTTCCTGAAATAAATAAATGAATCAATAAATAAATAATTAAAAAAAAGGAGAGAATGAAACAGAGAAAGAATTGAGCGAACAATGATCTAAAAACTCACTCTGTTTTATTTTTTTTCATCTCACAGTGATGAAAATTACTGTCTAGAACTATATATATATATAGTTCAATATGTATTAAATATATGTATCATCTATCTTATGTCAATAAAAGTGTAGAAAAAATTTTAATTTCTGTCCTTTAACAGACCTGAGTTAGGAAAAGTCATTGCTGAAATTTGCACCTGACTCTTTGGTGAGAAATTGAAAACATGTTTCAAACACATGCAGGTCCAAATAATACTGAAGCACATATGACTTCTCTACACAGAAGCTTGCATCAACGATATGTTTATAGTAATAAATATAGGTTTGATCAAAAGCATTCAGAAATTTAAAGTTACTGAATTTTTAATATCATGGTGTTTGCATATATTTACAGTGGGAGCTGAGGTGGTACCAATAGTCCTATACAGAATAACAGCCTGACAGTGGTTCCACATACTGTATGCATGTACAGTTAACTTTAATATATATGCAAAATGCTAGTTCTGTTTGAAGATAACAAGCAAAATGAATACATTTTGTATACCTCAGAATGATTATCAGTGGGATATTAAACACACTTTCAGAATATGGCAATTGTTGCCATGAAAAGGGGGTGGAGTGCAGTGTGCAGAATGCATAGATTTTACTATGCAAGGTGGGTGTTTTGCACATTGGTTAATATCGATGCAATCAGTTAAAACAAGTTTAGACAATTTACCATTGGCAGAGGAATTTTGATTTGATATTTCATATTTGTATTTTGAAAAATCATGCTTTGGATATGATTATGATGGACATATTGGATGTCCAAGGCTGGTAATACTCTGTTATGTCACAAGACAAAAAAAGTCAATAACACAAAAGTTGCTTCAGTAAAGTGATTTGTTGATATTCGCATCTTCAGCTGATGACTCTAATAATGGCAATCCAAAAAAACTGTTTGGCTAGTTGCACTGACAAGATTATGGCATACAAAGCTTCAAGACAAAAGGGCAATAACTCTAACAAAAATTACTGACGTAAAGTGATTTGTCAACACGTGTACCTTCAGGTAATGTAAATAATATTTAACAAGGTTCATGGATGGAAGTATTGACAGATGATGACATCAGGATTAGTGTACCAGTATATCTGAACAATTTCTGTGTTTCAAGCTATATTCTAGTTATAAACTGACAGAGTTTAGGGACATGGAGCTTGAGAGTTTAGGGACATGGAGCTCCTTACTCAAAATTTGAGAGTTTAGGGACATGGAGCTCCTTACTCAAAATGTTTTGAGATTTAGGGCAGATCTACTGTAGAGGCTAGGCCTATTGTAGGGGCCAGATCTACTCTATACATACACAGTTCCTAGTTGTATGCGCATACAAAAGTCCTCTGTTAAACATTATGAAATTGTTCAATAAAGGAAAACCTGTAAAGACTGATTAACCTTCTGTTGATGCATTGTAACCCATGTTTTGATTGGCTGATGCATTGCTACTTATGCATGACTAATGCTTTGATTGGCTTATGTATTGCTACCTATGCATAACTAAAGTTTTGATTGGCTGATGCATTGTTACCTACAAATATGTGTATCTGATTTTAAAGAATCTGCTTCAGTCGTGAAAAGATTGGAAAAGAGTATCCAAATGAAATTTATTATCATACAACATTTAATTTCCACAGATAGAAAATCAGGTAATAATGCATTTAAACTGAATCAAAGGGATGAACATAACTTGCAAGATATTGACAATCATGATCCTTTTTATGATCAATATCATTCTAAATACACGTAATCTTAATTATAAATATCTTAAGTCTTTTTTTCTCTTTATCTCTACACAAAGAATTGACTGAGAAATTCATTAAAATGTTTGAGAAAAATATCTAAGCTGTTACCATAAATGAGCATTTTCTATTGTTTGAATGCTAGATATAAACTGAAACTATATCAAGGGAGATAACTACTCTGACTATTCATTGCCACTCGATACTAGGTAGAATCTGAGTTGTTTCCCTGTAACCATTACATATTTTTCCTTGCCTTTCGAGGTAAAAAGGTAAAGAGCTCTATATAAAAAGTGTCTAAACAGAGAAAGTGCCTTATATATTAAAAACACAAAAAGCTTCTTGTAACAGACTGTATATCATACTTCCCAAACCAAAAAGTATTTTAAAAAATTAAAGAAAAACAATTTTCATAAGGTTTTGAAAAGATTTGTTTAATGTCCACTTTTTATATCTTTTAAATGAGAAAATTACTGAGAAATGTTTACACAATAGTAAAATGGATAAACCTTTTTAACTTTACTAGGTTACATGACTACAAATTTAGCTTTTTCTTGATTATTTGAATTATTTAATTTTTAATTAATATGTGACATAATAACATTTATAATATTTATAAGATGAAAGGATAGATTAGTTCATTCAGTTAGCTTAATCCCATTAACAATCAAGAAAACCAGCTTATTACAGACACCAGTACAATTTTTGTTGTTTACTACATGCCTTCTAGATATTTGTTAGATATAAGTGGAATTCAATACAAGTTGGAATTTATAAAAACTGAATTTGGTGCATTAAAGAAAATCAACATGTGAATGTCCATGAAAATAAGTTCAGTATAAACTCACAAGTCCAGTCCAACTGTAAACTGCAGAGACCCAGATCTGCTGTCACATAATGCACTGGCAGATATTGGTCTATGCAGGTTGTTAGAAATAATCAGTATAACAATCAACATAGACCCTGATCTACAAGACTGTCACACATATGTTATAGGATTTATGAGCAAAATTAAAACCTTCTTTTAGCATGAATTAAATTCATCCATTAAATGTAAGAACTATTTAGTGCTGTAAAATATTACTTTTATCTGTCCAGTTTAATGCATGTATGTTGGCGACACTTACCAGGACTGTGCATGGTTGACTAAGAAAGATCATGTATGATTCATCACACAGAACATCATATCTAACATACAATGCCTGATACTGTCAATGACCTCATGTATTAAAGAAAACAAGCAACCACAAAGAACCAATCACTGTAAGGAAAACAACTGCTGTATTTTATGCATTTATACTTTTCTCCTAATCCAATGATGACCCTATAAAGAGAGGTCTGTCATACACATCACTGTCTATGTTAACTAGACATGTCAATTAGCATGGCCATAGCTGTAACACTCCTTCTAGCACAAGAGTATGGTTTTTCTTGATGGATGAGTCTCACCTAAAACACTATAAACAAAAGTCCCTTAAAGTGACTGACACTGTACCTGGTAAAAAGAATTTCAAGGAATTCAAGATAAGTCAATTTCTTCCTTTTAAGATTTTCGAATCAATTGCTGTCATGAACATATTGGATGTCAGATTGCCACCATTTTCATTTAGCATGATGGCGACATCATTGAAAGTCTTTTGGTGAAAACACCATGCATGCCAATATAAAATTCCACTCAGGGGAATAATGACATCAAGATTTTTATGATAACTATCATAATAGCTGTATCTGAGGTACAATTGGCAGCATTCTCATTTAGTACCATCTCAGCACCATCTTTATAAGGCTATTATTAGACTTCCTAAGAATTTGTCTGGTGAAAATTCCAGGTTTCCATTCAAGAAGAGTACCAAGAATAAAATTTTCAATATGGCTGCATGGTGGCCATATTGGATTTCTGAGCAGCACCATTTAATTTAGGACCAGCTATACCATAGGATGAATGTGTGTGTGTGTGTGTGTGTGTGTGTGTGTGTGTGTGTGTGTGAAGTTCACAGCAATTCTCCCAGTACTTCAGGAGGAGTGGTAATAATAAACTTGTGCTGACATAAGTTCTACTTGTCTATGACCAGTAGAGCTGAAAATGGAAGAGTCCTTTGAATTCAATTCAAGATTGGACCATTCTTCATTTTAACTGATGAGAATCTCTTTATCCAAGAATTTTATCAGAGCACTTTTGTATTTCCAAAGAAAATAATCACTTGAATTCAATAATTTGAAGAAAAATAAAATTCAGCCCAAACTGGTCACAACATAATACAACTTAAAGTGCTAGATGTTAAAGCACGACTGGTAAAATCCTTACAGTCACAAGATAATGTAGTTCTCTGCTTGACCTCAGGTCACAATTAGCATTTTCTAAAAACAACCATTACCTAATGGAAAATAACCTTCTAGAATGACCTAATGAGCCTTGTTTATTTACAACACAATAGCCTACAAAATTCACTTAGGAATCTCCAAAACCCTGACCAACATATTGACTCCTTCTTGTTTACCTGAATAATAATCCTGATAATAAGCTCATACACATAAAGAATAATGAAGCTATTATTAGCTGTTTACATAAATGAAATAAAAAAAAAAAAAGTCAATCTGGTCAAGCAGAAATGAACTCAATTTTGGACAAAGTCAAGTCCAGCAAACAATGTTACATTACAATAACATGTAATGAAATAAAAAAATTAAAAGTAACTGACAAAAAATTAAATTAAATATACCTAACAACATGGCTGCCATTGTGGTCATATTGAATGTCAATTAAATGGGCACCCTTTTTCATTTTGGACCAACTAAACATTATAAGATGTTTTCTAGTGAAAACCCAATACTGATATAACCATCCATCTAGGAGGTGAAGCCATGACAAGATTTAAAAAATGGTGGCATCACATAGGCACCATTGTAATTTAGACCCAACCAAGAACCCATGTCAATATGTCTTTCCACTGAGGAGCAGTAGTGACAATAATATTTTCAAGATTCCATATTGCATGTCAGACTGGTCAGATCAGCCCCATTGTCATTTAGTCCAACTATATACAATATGAAGTCTTTTGGTGCAACCCCAAGTCAAAGTGACGAACCATCTACAATGATTAGTGATAACAAGATTTTTTAGATGGCCACTGTGGTAGCCATAATGGAGGTCCAATCAGCCCCGTTTTCATTTAGTCCAACTATAAACAACATGAAGTCTTTTGGTGCAAACCCAAGTCAAAGTGACGAACCATCTAGGAAGAATATGATAACAAGATTTTTAAGATGGTCACTGTGGTAGCCATAATGGAGGTCAGATCATTCATTTGGGACCAACCAGACATCATAAAAGGTCTTCTGTTGAAAGCTCCAACAATTCAGGAGTATCAGTAACTAGAGTTCAAAAATGGTTGCCATGGTGGCCATATTGATATCAGATTGGCATCATTTTCATTTAAAAACAGCAAGACTTCATAAGAAGTCTTTCAGTGAAAACCCAATGTTGATATGACCTTCCATTCAGGAGAGGTAGTGACAACAAGATTTTCAAGATGGCTGCTGTGGTGGCAAGCAGCACCATCTAGGACCAACTAGACCATGGGATGAATGTGTGTGTAAAGTTTTATGGCAAGAGGATTGCCATGTAGTTTAGGAGGAGTAGCGATAACAAACTTGTGCTAATGGAAAGATAAATAATATATTCAATTGACTCTACCATTATTACCATCTCAAACCTCTTTATAAGATCAGTTCTAAAACACCTGGTTAAAACCAGTTTTAATATTCTCAAACCCTATGCGAGAAGAGTCCTAAAAGAGTTTAAAACAAGTTGAAACATCCTTGTATACAAGAACAGTTTGAAAAAGTCAGCTTAAAACCTGCTTTCAAACATCTTCATACTCTGATATGACAACATACCAAGGACAGTAATAAATTTCTGAATCAGTCAACTGGTTAAACCATTTTAAATATCGTTTGTACTCCTAAACAAATTGATTTAAGCAAATGATCACTAAAACAAATTCACTAGTGACTTGATAGAATGACCACTATGCCGAAGTTAGATGATCAATAAAACAAACTCAAGCTATTGATTTAAGGGTACGACCACTATGCCAATTTAGATTATCACTAAAACAAACTCAAGCTATTGATTTAAGGGTATCACCACTATGCCAATTTAGATGATTAAGAGAATGATCAATAAAACAAATTTGCACCAATAATTTAAGCAAATGATCACTAAAAGAAATGGAGGCTATTGATATCTTTCTACAAGAATGGGTATAGGGATGTTGCATTACAACAACTTTTACACTGTCATCCCTCTGGTGCACCCTGTCAACAGAGCCACAATGAAGGTGGGATGAAACTGTTTCTGGACCACAAAGATTTATAAAATTTGCCCAAGATCCTTAGGTGATACATATTTTGAAATATTTAATAGTTGGAAGCCAGCTGGAAACATAATTCCATTAAAATAAATTATGTTTCAAAGAAATACTTTTAGGTGTGTGCAGTACTGGAGAAGAGTTATTGCATAGGTACACTCTCAAGCCTTCAGCAATAATGGAAGAATAATACATAGATATCAGTACCAAGTGTCCTTAAAACAAGGAGTTTTTCAAAAGATGTTTCTAGAAATTGCCAGATATTTGGAAAGAAAAAACAATGCATTAGTGCATGATGGCACTAAAAAATGATTTTGTATTGATCATCAAACCAGAGGGAAAAAATGTACATCCAAATGATACAAATGAAAAATGTGTTAATGTGACCACAATGTCGGCAATATTCAAGTCTGGTATTTGAAGATATCATGAAGGAAATTAAAACAGATATTGTTGAAGACTTTTATTTCAATCTGCACTTAATTTTAATAAAGCTGAAAAACAAATACAACATCAAAGAATCCTTACTGACCTATGAGATATGATATAAATGATAATGAGAATGATGATGATGCTGATACAAATCACTTAGAATTCTGTCTGCTTTCATTCAAGGAAGGAATATTATTGGTTCACACAAATATTCAATCATTATGCATCTTACCTGGACAAAATATATGCCCTCTTCAATAAAATAATCAATAATGAAGGATTATCATAATACTGAGCATAATCATTTTGTCTGGGAGAATGTTTACATCATCTGGATGATGTGAAAACAAAGAAACCTTTCACAGTGTGTTAATTTACAGATTCTGAATATAAAATTTTCACAGAACTTTTCTTCAAGACCTACAATACTTGAAGCACCACCTGATGTACATACAGAGACCATGTCCCAAAGTGAAAGAATAGCTAATCTGCCTGCACTTTTAAATAGGGTAGCATCTACACAGAATGACCTAACAAAGCAATTATACATTATCTTCTCAAATTTGGAAATATGTGCAATTGTCTTGGTTAGCCTCCTACACAATCAAAAGTGTAAAATGATCAGATTCATACATTGTTATTATGCAACAAGAATTATGATACAAGACATTGAACATATCACTTACTGTGGACAAGGTCTCAGAAAGAAAAAAGCGCTGAGACTGCATTATGCTACCTCTGCTTTCACAGACTGAATCCCTGATGTCTAGATGTATTTCAAAATCTATCACATTTAATATATAGGTTTTGTTATCTTTACATTGAAATGTTTGTGACATTGGACTTGGCTATAGACTTGAGATTTGCTTTTGTTTGTAGGTGCCAAAGGGACTTGAGATTTGCTGCAGTTTGTAGGCAAACTCTGTATTGCATTCTTTATCTATAATGCAAGATTACCTTCTAAAAATATTTGTATATCTTTCTTTTCTTCAAAACAATCCAACATCTACATGATATAAGATAATATAACATGTTCATGAACAGTCTGATCAGAAATATGCCCGGTAGTTACTAGTGTTGACAAGTTCAGTCAGTTGGATGCAAGATGATGTCATTAATATGTGTAGATCCTCACTCATAATCATACTCAACCAATAATATTGATGAAAAAAGCCCATCTGCCATGTAGGATGGCAATCTTATCAGAAATATAACCTCAAGAGTGGTACAAATCTCAGCAAACCAGATGCCAGAACATTCTGATGATATTAACCTGATTATTGGTCTAATTAAAACTGGGACAGAAATAGCCAATCAGATAAAAGATCACCTCATTATTATGCATAGATCTTGCTCATAATAAAACTCAAAGAATATCATCACGAATCAAGCCAACTTTCCAAGTTTGATAAAAAAACGGATCAGACAAAGATGGTAATGGATTTACAAGTTCAGCCAATCAAATGCAAGATTACCTAATTAATATGCTTGAATCTCTAAGAGCTTGATGATTTAAGTCATTGTGGCAAGTTTGATCAAAACTGGAATAGAAATACAGTATGATCTTAAAAATATACATGTGATCTTGCTCATTACTGAACTTGTGTGATATCATGAAATCTGAAATCTTGATGACACAAATCACATTCCAAGTTTGATCGAAATTAGATCAGAAATATGGCTTCATGGATAAGCTCCTCCATTTAAATTCAAGACCATCTCATCAATGTTCAAGAATCTTACTCATTACCAGATTTGTTCAAGATCTTGATAACACAAGCCCATATTCCAAGTCCAAGATCTTGATAACACAAGCCCATATTCCAAGTCCAAGACCTTGATAACACAAGACCTTGATAACACAAGCCAATATTCCAAGTCCAAGACCTTGATAACACATGCCCATATTCCAAGTCCAAGACCTTGATAACACAAGCCCATATTCCAAGTCCAAGACCTTGATAACACAAGCCCATATTCCAAGTCCAAGACCTTGATAACACAAGCCCATATTCCAAGTCCAAGACTTACAAGACCATATTTCAAGTGTAATCAAAATCAAATTAGAAATAATGTTTCCATGGCAATAGCAAGATATTTTTGAACAACAGATGGTGCATCATATACAAGTGGTGCAAAGCCATAGCTCACTTAGTTTATGGCCAGGTGGGCTAAAAGGCCAAAAAGTCTAAGACCAACACATGTTTTAAAAATTGTAAATATTGAAAAAAATTATAATGGCTGAATCTATTAAGAATATATACATATGAGTACAAATACACTAACAAACTTCCATCTATGATGAATAGATCTCAAAAAATCTTGCTAAGATGTTTCTTGATACAATAGACACTAATTAAGAGGGTCAATATAGAGAAACAGTTCTGGGAAGGATGCAAGGACTGAATGATGGACAAGTAAAATGACCTAATTTAATACCCCCAAAACATTTTGGTGTCTGTTTCCTTCAGTTTTTCAGTTTTTTAATACCATAAATTGCAAGTGGACTGAGCACACTAAAGCTCTATATAAATTCGCTATCTATACAACGTAAGTTGAACCGATGCATCATGGAGAAGTTCTCCCTCTGACATGAACTACCATAAGTCTAACAGATTTGGCTGATTTTGCTTGTCCTTTTATGGCACAGCAGCACAAGAAAGGACATACAGTGCCAAGGCAATTGGAGTAAAGTGCCAACCCTAGGAGGCCTAATATACTTTTGCAGGAGAAAAATCAAGTATTTAGCCCCAGTATACAAAAGCTGCAATTACAGTGAACTTGCTTTGAACAAACTTCCTAGGACCAAGAAATTTATTTGCTAAAACTGAATTTATGAACAGGAATTAATGTATTAATTATGTAAATGTACTTTTTAATCAGCGCTTTGTGCCACAAAGAAATTTGCTATCAAAGGTTATCATAAGCTAAAAGTTTATTATAAGCTGAAAGTATATATGAATTTAAAGCAAAGATGAAATATTATGGGGCAGGCCTGGCCCTAGGATGTGCGGGGACCAAGGCAGCATGTGGGGACCAAGGCAGTAAGCAATGAGCGGGGGGCCCCAAGCAAAAATATTGCATTGTGGAGAAGCGCAGGGCCTAAGGCAGTTGCCTCATTCACCTTGCCCTAGGGCTGGGCCTGTTATGGGGCCACTCATCCACATATGGTCACCCACATAACAGTATCATCGATAATGTAATGCAATGCTTACCTGTTCATTTTTCATATAGAAATGTTACACAATCTCAATCCATGCAATTATATATGAAAGAAAAAGAAACATGTGCCTCACATTCAGGATCTTGATGGCACTGAAACCCGATGGCCATTGAAGAAGTTAATTCTAACTGACCTTTAAATTAGAACAATTTTTATTATGAGAAAAAGACTGACCACTGGTCATTTGTTGGGAAGAAGCAATGGTAGCATATTTTGCTACAATGTACATGTATATATGTGGGTATATTTATCTACATCATGAGATCACTATGGTTACTGATGATCATCTAGGTGGCCTGAATGAATGGTCAGCTACCGGTCAATTGATAATCAGCTAGATAACCAGTTTATTGTCATTGGAAATTGTCCAAGTCACATGTTTATTACAAAATACCTGCAGGGTGGGAGTTTCCCCTTTATATTTAAAAAAGAAAATTCAGAACAACAAGAACTGAATATGCTTATAAATAACATATTGCTGTAGTTTTATCTCATTTAAAATTATTAAATATAAGAGTGAACATTGACAAATCTTAAGATATTCTCAAACTTTACCAGAGCTGGTCCAAATCCTCAGAACTTCTTTTAGCTTAAAACTCATGCTGCAGTTCTACAGCCCAAAATCAGATATAAAATGTACCATGTGTTACTTCAAGTACCTCTGTGATGCTCAGAGTTTGTGATATGATTGGTCAGAAAAGTCATTGACCAAATATTTCATTATGATTTCAATAGCTGTTTTTTGTCCTTTGGAGCATTTTGGTTTAATATCCATTAAATATTGTTTTATTTTCACTGCAGTATAATCCATCATGTTTATTAGATCAAAGGTAGGCCATTTAAAATATAAACAGGCCATTGGGGCTTCATAAATGCTGTTTAAATTAAACCCATACTACTGTTTGTCACTGGATTAAATGAAACCCATACTACTTTTTGTCACATGATTAAATTAAACCCATACTACTGTTTATCACTGGATTAAATTAAACCCATACTACTGTTTGTCACTAGATCAAAAATTAAACCCATACTACTGTTTGTCACTGGATTAAATTAAGCTGATGTTATTGTTTGTCACTAGATTAAATTAAACCCATACAACTGTTTGTCACTGGATTAAATTAAACTGATGTTACTGTTTGTCACTAGATTAAATTAAACCCATACTACTGTTTGTCACTGGATTAAATTAAACTGATGTTAGTGTTTGTCACTAGATTAAATTAAACCCATACTACTGTTTGTCACTGGATTAAATTAAACTTATGTTACTGTTTGTCACTAGATTAAATCAAACCCATACAACTGTTTGTCACTGGATTAAATTAAACACATACAACTCTTTGTCCTTGGATTAAATTAAACCCATACTACTGCTTGTCACTGGAGGATCCCATGAGTACAGTATTCCAATTTAAACATACATCAAAGCAATAAACTCTGGTTCAAAGGTTTGATAGTTGATTGATGGAAGATGATTTATGTTGATGTAATCAGCACATATTTCTACAGAGTATGCAAAATAATATCTACATGTTGTCTATTTTCACAAATTTCTAAACAATATTGCTGAAAAAATTAATAGAATGTTCAAAAATAGCATATTATATTTTCAAGCCCTACCTTTATTTTTTTCATCACATCCCTCCTATAATCTGAAAATTTCCCCCTTTTTTCAACAAGATTGGGGATTTCTCTCTAAATTTTCAGTTCTGGACCTGTGATCTAAATGATCTATACATTTCACACATGCAAATATCTGTTTCACAGCCAATCATTGATATAAACATTTACTTACATGTAAAGCATTATTTTGCAATGTACTGTTTGTTCACATTACAAAAGTATAATTTATAATATGTTCTGTATATAACCCAGAATGTAGATGAATGGTGTTAATTACAAAATCCTGCCAAAAAATTCAGAATAAATCAAGTTATCCATGAAAGTTTAACCTGGTTTCCATTCTATCTTGGAGGCGGACAACAGCAATTTCTATTTTAAACGAACTTTTAGATAAGAAATTCATAAAGTCAGGTGTTCCACAGAGATCAGTTCTTAGACCATTACTCTTTATGCTATACATCAATGATTTTCAGTTCTCTAGAGCTAATTGGGAATCAAACACACAGACTGCAATAACATTTCCCATGAAATCCATCAAATGTATACACAAGATAGCACCACAATTGATACTGAAGACCTATGGTCAACATTCAAAAATGGAATCCTAAAATCCCTGGAAAAAAATGTACGCTCCAAATGATTCATAACAAACTCAAACTATCATGGGTGAACAGGAAACTCTATAAATCACAAAAGAAGAAAGCACAACTGTACAAACAAGCAAAGAAGCAAAACAGTTGGACCAAGTACAGGCAATTCCAGAAAGAATGCAGAAGACATTTCAGAAGGACAGAATGGGACCTTGTCAGCAATGTTATTCATGAAGGGCTAATAGAAAAGAATCCCAAACCATTCTGTAAATATGTCAAAACAAAGAAACAGGACAACATCAGTACAGCACCTCTCAGGCAGAAAAGTAACCTTATTACAGATTCTAAACACCAAGGCAGACATCTTAGTCAGGCAATTCAAATTGGTCTTTACCAGAAATTGTGACAGCTCTTTACCAAAAGTTGAAGCACAGAAAAACCTCCAATATATCCAACACATAAGTAGTTGTCTGAGGACTCCTTTGACTTTGATGTTTATGTGCCAAGTCAGTGGAAGCTTTCAAGTCAGTACTTCACAAGACATACCCCGGTAGTAAAATACCAGTATTGGTCTATGCTACATACAGATATGGATTTTCACACTAAGCCATCCACCACCACCATGTTCACAGATGACACAACATCATATAGATGGATCAAACAGCCATGATTTTAATACTAAATTAAATCAGAGACTGGTTAAAAGAAATAATTGGTATGATCATGTATGAAGATAAATGCAGCAAAGTTAAAAGTCATTATCATAGGTCATCAGGTCAGAGTTAAAGCTGATAATGAAAACTTTCAAGTAATGCTAAAAGAAATAGATATAATACAGTCAGAAAATGAAACACATCTTGACATCATGATGGACAACATCCTGAGCTGGAAAATTAAAGTTGATAGTCATTAAAAAATGTAAACTGACTGCATTTTTATCTCTTGAACAGAATCAAATCTTATCTCTCTCAAGAACAGAGAAATGTATTCAACAATTCCAATGTCATGCCACACCTAGAATATTGCTGTTCTCTTTGGGGTAATAGTGATGCAGAAAATTAAGAAAGATGACTAAAATTTCAAAAGAGGGAAGCTAGGTTTAGCTTTTAGGCTAATGTAGCCACACCATTATCAGATCTTTTTTATAACCTGTGGTGGCATCATTTTTAGCAAAAACTTCAAGTTTAAAAGTGTTTACAAATCCTTACAAGAGTCATCTCCCAAATACCCTTTTCAAGTAGTTTTGAATCTGTGCTAAATGCACATACACAGGTACTAAGAACCATCTCAAATATCAATTGATAGATACCTAAACCAAATTCTGAGTTTTATGAAAGAGTTTTGCTTTTCCTGGAGCCAAGTTATGGAATTCCATTCCACTCTATATAAGGTCAGCTGACTCATTGAAGCATTATAAGAAGTATCTAGTCAACATGTATAGAAACATTCATTTGTACAAGTTTATGTAATTCAGTACAATGGTGTTCTTAAAAAAAAAGTTCCTTTCATGAACTTGTCTGTAAAGCCTTATACAGTTTCACTACCATTCTTGATAAAAATCCTGTACATACTTTATCTGCAACAACTATTATATATTTTATAGTAGTGGTAGGTCAGTTATCAAGTTTTTTAATAGCTCTAGTGTCTAAAGGCATAACTTGTGCAAATGTACATCACATACATGGAATTATTTAAGACCTCATAGAAAATGGGTCTGTTGACCAAATAAGATTCTTCTTTAAATAAAATTATTATTATTATTATTATTATTATTATTATTATTATTATTATTTATGTAAAGGATAAAAAAATAACATTTTTAATCAGCATCTAAGAGTTGATGTTTTATTTGTTCTGAGTTCATTTCTAGTAAAACAACTGTGTAATTTTAAAATGCTAGTATTACAGCTAGCAAGTAAATGAATGCGAGATTGTAAAATATGTGAATAGATGAAATGAAAGCAATGATGATGATGTCTATGTGTAATTAAAAGAAAACTCAAATTTATATATTTAAAGCTAGGTACTGTTGAAGATCCGAAGTGTAATAATGGACCCATGAAGGTTGCAGTCTAAAGTGTAATAATGGACCCATGAAGGTTGCAGTCTAAAGTGTAATAATGGACCCATGAAGGTTGCAGTCTAAAGTGTAATAATGGACCCATGAAGGTTGCAGTCTAAAGTGTAAAAATGGACCCATGAAGGTTACAGTCTAAAGTGTAATAATGGACCCATGACAGTGTAATAATGGACCCATAAAGGTTAGGTTACAGTCTAAAGTGGAATAATGGACCCATGATGGTTGCAGTTTAAAGTGTAATAATGGACCCATAAAGGTTGCAGTCTAAAGTGTAATAATGGACCCATGAAGGTTACAGTCTAAAGTGTAATAATGGACCAATGAAGGTTATGATCTAAAGTGTAAAAATGGACCCATGAAGGTTACAGTCTAAAGTGTAATAATGGACCCATGAAGGTTATGATCTAAAGTTAAATAATGGACATATGAAGGTTTATGATCTAAAGTGCAGTAATGGACCTATGAAGGTTACAGTCTAAAGTCTAATAATGGACTCTTGAAGGTTATGATCTAAAGTGAAATAATAGATCTATGAAGGTTTTGATCTAAAGTGTAATAATGGACCCATGAAGGTTACAGTCTAAAGTGTAATAATGGACCCATGTTACAGTCTAAAGTGTAATAATGGACCTATGAAGGTTACAGTCTAAAGTCTAATAATGGACTCTTGAAGGTTATGATCTAAAGTGAAATAATAGATCTATGAAGGTTTTGATCTAAAGTGTAATAATGGACCCATGAAGGTTACAGTCTAAAGTGTAATAATGGACCCATGAAGGTTACAGTCTAAAGTGTAACAATGGATCCATGAAGGTTATGATCTAAAGTGTAATAATGGACCCATGAAGGTAATGATCTAAAGTGTAATAATGGACCCATGAAGATTAAGATCTAAAGTGTAATAATGGACCCATGAAAGTTAAAATTCTTTGAAATAGTAGTGTTAGATACATGACTTTCATATGTAGCCATATTTATGTCATATTTATTTGGTGTCTAAATACTGATTAATTTAAATTGTGAAAGAGATAATTTTTTCTTTGATTTTTGTTAATTATAAAAAATATTAAGTATAACATTGAGGCTTATTTTGTTCAGCATGAATGGACCAAAGAGCAATTGTTTAGAAAAAGGTCACGACAGCCACCTGCTCTTTGTTTTTCTGTTTGGCATCATGAAGGGTCTTTAACCTGATGAATGACTGATTAACCTGAAAATCTCTTCAGCTTAAGCAAGCTTTCACAATAGGTGATCAGGATACTAATCACATAAAAATGCAACAGGGGACAATTTTCAACTCATATTAACCTTGTTATCACTTTAACAGAGTTCACATTAAGTCATGATCCCAATGCAGTTCATGAATGTTGATATTTGAACATATAAAATGGATACTGGGTACAAGTCCATTTAACACACTGCATGCCAATTGTTTGTAATTCACTATTAAGTTGTTTTTCTTATTAAAAAAAGGCCAATTTCCACTCCAGTTTTTGAAAAGCTTGGTGACTACCGACATCAAAATGTCAACTGAATGAACTGATGGAGTTGGTGATACATAGTTTCATAAAATATTGTCAATGAATTTATTTAGTTTAAAATAAAAAAAGAAAAAAGAAACCATGACTTTGGGAAAAAGATATAAAATGACTGGTAGACTTGGCACACTCTGATTTGTGTGATAACATTATACATGTATGTAGATGTTTACGTATTTAAATGAAACTATTTAATGCCACATTCTTTCAAAGACTAAATTTGATAATCTAGACATTAAACATAGTTTTATTTTTAAAATAATTATAAAGGATTAAAAATCATCATCGTGAGTTTTGATAGAATGAACTGTATACAATACTATTTTCAAATGCCACCAAATTATGATCAAATAAGTAAAGTAAACATATAAATTCAAGGGTTGAAAATATTTTAAAAATCCACTCATCCTGTCAGAAAAGTAGTAAAAAGTTTTACATGCCCTGAAAATCTTTTATTCACCTAGTTCTTATATAAAAAATAAATATAGAGATTTATAATGCTTATGACAAAGGTTTTCCAGAAAGTTTTTCTTTTAACCTCTTGTTAGTACAGATAATGACAAATGTAGACCAGTCACATAAGGCTCTATTAGCATTGATGTACAGATAATGACAAATGTAGACCAGTCTCATAAGGCTCTATTAGCATTGATGTACCATATATACAGATAATGACAAATGTAGACCAGTAACATAAGGCTCTATTAGCACTGATGTACAGATAATGACAAATGTAGACCAGTCTCATAAGGCTCTATTAGCATTGATGAGTGAGAGTGAAATGTTTGAATCAACTTGATCCAAACCAATAAAAAACAAGGAGACCCTTGGTGGGACAGTTGCACTACTGGATAAATAAAATGCACAGGAATCCAAGATATGATCATTTCTTTTTTTTTGTAACTGATGAGTGTTGAAACCATCTCTGATATTCATGAGTAATAAAAAGATTTTCAAATAGGCTACAGTGGCAGGCAAATTGGATACCAGATCAACACCATTATCATTTAGGACCAACTAGACATCAATAGATATCTAAAGGTGAAATCCCTATGTCAACAACACCATCCATTCAGGAGAAATAACAATTAAAAGATTTTCAAGCTGGTCATGGTGGCAGCATTACTGAATGTAAGCATGGTACCATATTCATTTAGGACCAATTAAATATCATAAGAAATCTTTCAGTGATACACTGGCTGTCAAATCAGCATTATTTACATTTAAGACCACACTAAACACCATAAGAAGTCTTCTGGTGAAACCCCCATGCCAATGACACTCCATTCAAGAGGAGCAGTGACAAAAAGATTTACAAGAAGATCAACATGGTGGCCCTACTGGATGTAAGATCATCATCATTTTTATGTTGGACCATACCATCACCATAAGAAGTCTGCTGGTGAAAATTCCATGCTTAAATGATTTTCAATATAGGAAAAGTACAGATACCAACTGATTTTTAACCTTGCTGCTATGGCAGCCATATTGAATGTAAGATTGGCACCATTTGTATTTCAGATGAACTAAACATCATTCAGATCTTTTGGTGAAAACATTTTGCCATTACTATCCATCTAGGAGTACTAGTGATAAAATGATTCTAAAGATGGCTGCCACGGTGGTTGATGATAAAGTGTTTGCTGGAATTTTTTTTCGTCCAAGCAAACCATTTTTCAGTTTAGCATACTGGTGCTTTTTTAACTAGTTTTCCAAAATTTTAAACTCTTTATTTTTGAAATCATATTGGTATGAATTCTATGTTATTTGACACAATATAATAAAAAGGTGGTCCTTGAATAATCAAAAAGAAAACTGCACAATTGCAGCTTATTAAAAAAATCTAAAACATTGTGTCTGGTGTGGCAATTGCTGGGAAATGAATTTCAAATTCTAGGAAAAATTAAAAAATGTTAACATTTTATTGCATTTAAAACTTTTATTGCAATACTTTCCATGTTTCTTATCATTATCTCTCTTTATAATAATACAATAATAATATGCTCTTTATTATAACAGCATACCAGATATGATGTTGTACTTCTATTGACCCCATGACCAAAATCAAACCACTGTAATTGATTGGTCTATCAAATGTATTACCATTAGAGCTGATTCTTAACAACATGAAGCTTTTATATCTTTATACCCTTTTTAAAGCATTTTTTAAAACAAAATTAAATATACAAATGCTCTGAAGTAAATAACCAAAATATACATAAAATAAAATTATTACAATACATTTGACATTATTTTATTTATTTATTCCCCCAAACCCCAATACACATACATGCATTTACTGAATTTTCATCATTCTTCCTACACCACTGTTTGGAAAATAACATGGTCTGCAGCTATGGACCCTGGTTAATATCGGGGCTCCAGGTGTACCGATTATTGTCATCTTGACTTGGTCCACATGGGTTTGAGGCTTGGCCAATGTAGGTACACGAGAAAGCTGGCCAGTAGCTTCCTGTGGGTCAGTAGTTCTTTTAGGGTTTTGCAGGTTCTTCCTCCACCAGTTATACTAGCAGCAATGTATAGCATATCTTATGCAAAGAATGGTGTTGTACCCACAAATCAACAACAACCAATAAATATGTTATAATGAGCTGCATTTACACACAAGCACAATAATAATTTTTAGCTGTGGTAACTAGTTGGGGATTTAGGAATTTTAATCCCTTTAAACTTTCCTTTGAAACTTAAATGAATCAACAATCCCCCCAACTTCTACATAAATTTTGCAGTGAGTCTATTTTATAAAAATTGTTTATGAAACAAATTCTGATAAACACAGGGATTTCTTTCTAGGGTCCTAGCAGGTGGATTGTGATAATGGGTCCCATTCTACAATACAAAAACATTTAAAAATAATGCCAAGCTCCCACTTTTAATAAGTTGATACTGAAAAATTTTTTTCTAGTACCCAGTTTAGTATTTGTTTCTTCAAACTAAACTGATAAAATCCATGATCAATTACACTTAGAAATCAAAATTCCCATTTTCATTTAGATCCAAGTAAACATCAATAGAAGTCCTTCGGTGAAAACACATGTCAATATGACCATCTATTCAGAGAAAATTGTAACAAGAAGGTTGTCAAGACAGCTCTTGTATGAGCCATATTGGATGTACAATTGGCACCATTTTCATTTAGGACCAACTAGTTATCAGAAGACTACTTGTGAAAACCCAATGTTAATCTGGCAATCCATTTGTAAGGAATTGATATAAGACTATTTCAATATGACACCATGGTGGCTATACTGAGTGTCATTAGAACCAACTAGACTCTTCCAATAAAACCCCAGGCCAAAATGACATTCCTTTAAGAGGAATAGCAATAACAGATTTTTCAAGATGGCTACTATAGTGTCCATCTTGGATATTACATCAGCACCATTTAAGTCATCAAAAAGTCTTCTGGAGAAAACTCATATGATAATATGATGTTTGGAGGAGTAACAAGATTTTGAAGATGGCTGCTGTTGTGGCCATATTCTATGTCATATTGGCACCATTTCCATTTGTGCCTAACTAGACATTCATAAGAAGTATTTTAGTGGAAGGATAATATCGACATGACAAGCAATATATGTTAGGTTGTGATAACAAGATTTTCAAGATGGCCGTTGTGATCTGTACTATTTTAATTTATCACTAACCATCATAAGAAATCTTACTGTGAAAAACCTGATGCTTATACGACTATTCATTCAGGAGAAATAGTGATCACAAAATTTGTAAGATGGTCACTGTGGTGCCATATTGGATGTTTGTGTGGTACTTATACTTTCATTTAGGATGAACTAACATTACAATAAGTCCTCAATAAAAACTCCATGTTGATACATGAGGGGTAATGATAAGATTTTTCAAGATGGCTGTTATGGCAGATATATTATATGTGCAAGATGCAACATTTTCATTTAAGACCAATTAAACATCATAAATAGTTTCAGTGAAAACCCCATGCTGATATGACTACTGTATTTATACAGGAGAAGTAGTCCAACTAGACATATAAAGCTGTCTTGCAGTGAAAACCCCCATGTTAGTATGGTTTCCAATGAGAATGACTAGCAATAGCAATAGTTTCTCGATGGCCAATGTGATGTCCATACCTGACATCTGATCTGCAACATTTTCATTTAGGATCAGTTAAACATTATATGAAGCCTTGTGGTGAAAACACAATATGACAACATTCAGGAAGAACAACAATAGCAATATGGTTTTTGACAGCCATACTGATAATGGCACCACTTTTATTAGACCCCAACTGGACATCATAAACAAATTAGTGCTAAAAGGACAGTCAGACCATCCCACAAACTCATCTGGTCTGTGACAAGCAGAGTTAAAGATTATAAAAAGGTAATGAAGGTTCCATATCTGTAAGATCATTAAAAACTCCATGAAGAGACTAAAATATTATGTTTTATTGTTCAATCAGATTGGCAATATATATGATCAGCTAGACATGGTATGAAGTCTTTTAGTTGAAACTGGATGATGATGTTACCATCCATTCTGGAGGAATAACAATCACAAGATTTACAAGATGGCATCTGTTGTGGTCATAATATGATGTTCAAGCAGAACCAGTTTCATTTAAAAACCAATGAGGCCATGGGATGAATCTGTGTGTAAAGTTTCATGGCAATCCTCCAAGTTGCAATAAAAAAAAACTTGTGCTGACAGACAGACGGATAACAGACAACAGGCCATCCCATAAGCTCTTCCCTGTCTAACAGAGTTCAGATTTTAAGGTTCAGATTTGTTTAAACTAGAGCATTCTATTTTATGTACAAAGGGGTAGCCTAAAAGCAGCTGTTAACCAAAGGTGAAATGAGCAAATGGTCACATTACATTGCAGCAGGTGTGGAGCTGCCTTGGGGCTTCTATAAACAATATAATATAACCTCTACTAGAACCATCCCTACTTTATGGTCACAAAACAACTAATTATTTTATGAGCCCAGCCTATGTGTGGTATATTAAATACTGTAAAAAAAATCTAACCAGATCAAACCAGACCTATAAATGAGGTTACATGGTTACTGTTAGTTTTGGTATTTTGTTTATGTAACTTGGCAATTAATTAATGAAACATTTTTCTCCTTTTTGAAGACTTACAAAAATGGTACTAACAGCTGCTTTGCTTGGCGCTCAGCATTAAGAAGTTAGTGTTAGGACTGGTCGGCCTGGTGTCAGGATAATGTGACTGGGCGGGACATCATGCTACATGTCTGCGGCATGATGCCCCAGTGCTAGACCTCACTATAAACTGTCACACTGCAGACATCATAGCAATATGACTGAAATTTTTTTAAAGCTACGTTAAAAATCCAAATCACATCACATCACATAACACCTTTTTGATAATTTTTAACCATTTCTTCAAATGCTTTGCCAGATTTTATTACAAGTTAAATTATCTATGCCTTAAAAATTTAACTTGCAATTTCAGTAACATAGACAAAGATGACCTGGTCTCTCAAAGGTTGTGAAAACTGAAGTCTGTGAAGAAGGACAAGTGGGTTCCAAAATTTGCTGCTCCTTTTTTTATGTCCATCACTGTACATGCAAATCATTAATATAAATAGTTGATATGCACGCCCCTCAAAAGAAAGAGAGGCAAATGCTACCAATTTTATTCAAGCACATTCAATGAGAATGCATGCTATTTAGAAAACTGCCAAATTTTGAATGTATTATGTTGACTAGGAATAGTTGTAATGATTTAAGACTACCTTTCTTTGTTCCAGTTCTGTTGCAATGTGTGTGGTAATTCAGTTAAATAATGATTATACAACAAATATCCACATAGGACCCAGAATACTTATTTATATGATGAATTTTCTGAAGGAAAATTTGATTCTTTTCTAAAAAATGTTATCATTACAGAAGTCACCAAAATTAACAAATAAATTCCTTGATAAAAACAGCTATTACTAAATTACTGTTTTTGCAAGAGCTGCTTCAAGTAAAAATTCTCCTGAGTATGAATGATGATTATGAAAGGAAACTATGACTAGAGGTCACTGGCAACCAATTTTTTTATGAGTTAATGAACCAGTCTATGTGTGGTGGTATATTAAATATGGAACTGGTCTGTGTATAGTGGTATATAAAATATTGAACCAGTCTATGTGTGGTGGTATAGGAGGCACTCACCAGTCATTATGTACTTTTGAGAGAGTGACGTATGTATGGTGAAGTTGTTTGCATTTAAAACATGCACAGTGGAGAGAATGTTGGCATACCTCTATGCTACTTTGATGTAATGTGGCTGAAATTTCTTTGGATATTGTAGTTTTGGAAATTGTAAATGATCTTAGTACACTGCTAACTAAAATGACTGCTCCCTTGTACTCCAAAAATCAGCCTGAATTTGTCTAAAGTACACTATCCTTAGCACCAATTAAAATAGGGAAAATGAATTTTGCCAGACTAGACAATACCAGCTTCTGAAAGTGCAATGAATGAATTACCAAATATATAAAACGTAAAAAAAGTTATTGGATCTTTTTTTTACAATGTACCTCTGAAGTTCAGGAAGTGAAAATGACCAAGTGGAGCTAGCACTTTTTGAAAGGTGCACATCTGGAGTAAAGCCAAGCTGTATACTCTATAACCCATATTACACCCATCAATCATACACCAAAATAAAGGGAATTACAGGTTCTTTGAACAAGACCTAAGATATACAAGGTCTTTTTTAAATAGCCAGTATAACTAGTGAGGAAACCCGGGGAAATACTTTTTCTTTAAAATTTTAACCCTATGCAAAATACGAAACTATAGAGCGCCACCATATTAGAAACCATATTTAAAAGAATGAAGGTCATTGATAGGTTGAAAATAATTACTGGAAAAAATTAACATAATTCTTTTCAAAAGAATTCTAAATATGGGCAAATTGTACATGATAGTAGATTTGAACCAATAGCCATTTTCATTTTATTGCCATACACAGGCACTACAGGATAAAAATGGGAAGAATACACCAGGCCAGATTTGTTTTAGTACTGTAGGGGAAATTTTCTCAGAAATGAGAGCATATAGTTTTCATTATTTTATTTTAAAGGTTTCATCTTGGATATAAGCATGTTTTGCTGTTCTTGCATTGAAGTAGAGTATTTGGCTAAACACTAACATTACAGTCTATAGGAGTTGAGTTAGTTGTCTGTACCCTTATCCCTGTGTTGTAGCACCTATTCTTGTGTAACTGCACTTCACTTGGGGAATTAGACAAGCGAGAGGGTTTTTCCTTGCACACATTTAGTTCAATATGAACCCTATCAGCTCTACATGCTGACTGACTCCTGCACTTTGTTCATTCATTTGAATTTAAGTTGTTTATCTGCAGTTATTGCCATGTGCAAATACAAATATGGTGACCATAGCTTACAAATGATCCAAGTGGACTTAGAGAAAGCATTCCCTGAAGACCTTTCTAGACTTAATGCTGAGCTAAACTTATGGTCAGATGGTAATAATTGCGGACATTTATCTAACGCTAGTATACAAACCAAAATGCACAAGATCTAATTTATATACCAAATTATAGCCATATATCCACTACACACACACACACACACACACACACACACACACACCCCTTGTTAAGAGTTAATGTGTACTAGAGTTTCCAAAAATGTTATATAAAGTGGAAGTTACTTGCAAAATATTTCCTTATGAGCTAAATAATTTAAAATTACACTAGAACTACTCAACTCTATTTTAAGCACTTTACACCTACCAAAAGAGCTACATATTTCACAAGAAAAGGTCACAAAACTAAATGTTTATCTACAAAGGGAAATTTGCTACATGACTATAAGTCTACAAACAATCTCATCCACCCCCCAATAATGGTTTCTTTGTTTCTTGTCTGACAGCCTGAAAGTAATATTCCCCACTGGGGCCAGAGTAGCTATGGATAATAGGAATCACAGCCATTAACAGGAATTACAGCCATTAAGAAAACAGTAAACACAGAAATACCCATCTATCACAACCTACTACCCTACAACAAATAATTGTTAAAATTATCAAGAGAATTTAGATAATTACAATCAAATGTATCTTCTAATTTAAGATGTAGATAACTACAGTATCACTTGAAATAATTAAATTTGGCATCTGCTTCAACCAGGTTTGCATATGGCAGTAGACCATTCAATTTTGTTGTTAAAAAGGGATTCCAAAAAACAAGCCGTTTTCAAACATACAGAATAAGTGAACAAAATCTATGTACAAATTAAAAAATGTATGAAAAACAGGGAGTAGCAAGTTTGATAATTAACTGCAAATTCCTCAACCACTATAACTGAAATGATTTTTTTCCAGCATTGGTGTTCAACTACAATAATGTAGCCTACTTTAAAATACAATGTCATTTGATTTATGTATATCTGAGGGATATGCAGCTAATATCTGCATGACTGATAATTTTTAAGAAAAAATAAGGAAAGGATTGTATGGAATTTTAGGCATGTCTGCCAACAGTTTACAAAATGTTCAGATCTCTGGCATGAATGCTTTTCCATCTGAGTTTGTCATATTCTATCATGCATTTTTTAAGATTAAGTTATATGAATGTTTTGTTTCTGTATTTAGTAACATGGCTATGTTTGATCATGGACTGGCATCACCATATAAATAATAAAGCCCTTCATGCCATAGTGCTGCTAAATTTGGTCAAATTGTGTCTAGAACTTTAAAAGTCTTTTAAACGTTTTTTTTTTATTTTTAGGATTGATAGCCATATTTAAATTCAGATTGTACATATTTAAATGCCTTTCATGCCAAGATAATGTCAAATTCTGTTGAGCAGGTTTTGAAGAAAAGTAGATTAAAGATTTGTCTATTTTTAGCATTATGGCAGCCATATTTGATACTGGATCAGCATCATTTGTATAAAGTTTAAACAATTTATGCCACAAAGCCTTCTTTCAAATTTTGTCTAATTCTGTTAAGCAGTTTCTGAGAAGAAAAAGTCATTTGAAGGTTTTTCACTTTCAAGGAACAGTGGCCATATTTGGATGTTTGATTGGGGTCATTTGTACAAATTTGAAACCCCTTCATGTCTGGATGCTTTGTCAAATTATGTTGAGCAATTTTTAGAATTTGTCAAAAGGACTTTTAGTAACAGTGGCCATACTTGATGACAGATTTGCATCATTTATGTAAGTCTGGACTGATGACAGATTTGCATCATTTATATAAGTCTGGACTGATGACAGATTTGCATCATTTATATAAGTCTGGACTGATGACAGATTTGTATCATTTATATAAGTCTGGCTGATGATAGATTTGCATCATTTATATAAGTCTTGAAAGTCTCTATGCCTGGATGCAATTCTGTGTCTGAAATTAGTGAAAGTGTGGTTTCCTTTTTTTAAAAAAAGACTTTTTAAAGGTTTTTCAACTTTTACTAACAATTGCCTCATTTGATAGCAGATTCATATCAGCTGTATAAATCAGAAAACCCTTCCTGTCAGAAAGCTTTCTGTCAAATTTGGTCAAATTCTGCTGGGTGGTTTTTTAGGGGATAAAGTTGAAAGGTTTCTTCTATATTTAGCAATGGTAACAGATTCAGATTTTAATTAGTTGTACAGATTGAAAGCTCTTCCTGTCAGGATGCTCTCTGCCAAAGTTTGCTTAAAATTGTTCCAGTGGATTTTATTTTAGAAATTTAATTGATCATGCTGATGAACAAATGCATGATGCACAACAAATGATGGATGCTACTCAATGGATGAAGGGCATCAGGCCCGGCCCTAGGGCAAGGTGAATAAGGCAACCACCTTGGGCCCAGCACTTCTCTGCAATGCAAATTTTTATGCTTGGGGCCCCGTGCTCATCGCTTGCTGCCTTGGGCCCCACATGCTGCCTTGGGCCCCACACATCCTAGGGCCGGGCCTGAAGGGCATTAATAAAAAGTTCCCTTGGCCTCACAGTCAGGTCGGCAAATTAATTAATGACATGAATGTGATAAAGGTTCAAGTTAGAGAAAAGTAGTCAAGAAAAACCTGACTACAGAAAGTTTTTAAACAAATAAATATTTTGTTAGTAAATGTTACTGAAGATAAAGAAAACTTAAAAATGTAAGTAATTAATTGATATTCTCTGGTTCACATATTTAACAGAGATCTCATATAAGGTTCATTAGGTATCTTTCATATATTAATAACAAACATGAACTTTTGATAAAAGTTGAATAAGAAATACAAGATTTGGCAACATTAAATTCTACCCAGATCCTAAACTATGTAATAATTTGTATAACATTCTAAGCCACATCATTCTATGTGTGCTACCTGCTTTAATGTACAAAACAAAATGGCGCAGCTCATTAGTCTTTCAAATCCTGATGAACAAATTTAGTAATTCTGTCAGCTTCAAAAAGCAATTAACTCAGAATCAAGCAATGGTCTGAAAAATATAACAAAATGTCACCAAATGTTTCCAAGTTGACTTCTTTGGGCAAGTAATGACTTTCACTTCAGAAATATCTTTAATAAATTAAGAAAACTGACAGATCTGGCAATCAACTAATTAATCAACCAACCAAACAATTAATGTTGTTGTGTGTTTTTTAACTAAAGGGCAGTCTTGTAATTTCTTTTAACAGTATGCCTTTTATCTCTTTTGACAACTCTAGTCAATCAATCAAAAAAATCAACGAAATAATCCATGTAGTGTCATTTTTGCTAAAGGGTGAAGCCAGTAATGTCATTGAATGGTAAATCTGTTATGTTATTTCACAACTCAAGTCAATCAATCAATTAATCAACCAAACTAATCCAAGTACATGTAATGTCTTTTGTTTAAATGAAAATGAAACACCTTTCTTACTGTGTACCATAGTTGCAGCTTTCAACAGTATGTCTGTAATCTCTGATACACCAGGAAAACTCATAAGAGGCCAGATCAATTAAGCAACAAAACAAATCAGTCACTCAATCAATAATATTTTGTCTGTTCTTTTGAATACAGTGTGAACTTTTCATCATATAATGTCCTTGATGAATTATATATCTGTCAACACCATATCAGCATGGATAAGGCCTAAGAAACCTGTTCTAATTCTAATATGTAATTCACTCAGGAACTGTGGGTAATTTTTTCAACAGCATAACCTTCCTTTCTTTATTCCCATATACATCACCTCCCATCTGTCTATCCACCAGCTTTCTCTGAAGCCCATTATTTCTATAATTCTCTCCACATAATGCTATTTTCCTGGAAGAACTGAGAAAATCAAAGTTTTTGAAGTTAACTTCAATAATAAAGTGACATACAATAAATTTAAACTTTTGGAAGTGATATTTTTCTCCAAGCAATAAAAGTTCAATACCAGCGGCTCAATTAAATTTGTTAATTTTGAAAATGTATGCCTAAATAGCATTTTTAATATATTAAGTTTGGCTATAAAAAGATTGGATGTTAAACTACAACTTTATGCAAGATGTTGTGTGCTATGGGTTTGTATCAATTGCCCCAGTGCTAATTACTTCACGAAAAGTGAATGACTATACAAGTTTTAGAATTTAATTCATTAATAAATTATGTCGTTACATCTTTGACTCTGAATGACATTTGTAATGTAATGTACATTTTATTTTGTATAATTTTTGTTTTATAAATGTTTATAACATGTTTAATTCTTTCTTTCTTTTCTTCTCATGCCACAATTACCATGTACAGAAGAAAAGAACTGATATGCAACAGCATAGAAATGAAAGCCTAGGAGAAAATGAACAAAAACCGTCATGATTTTAAGTGTTATTCGAGAAAGACCCTCACTTAACTAAAACCTCAGTATATCACCAACCTGTGTTAGTATAAGGATTGGCATTATATCAAGGTTACAATGTACTTTGTGACAAACTTTTAGAGCTTCATCTTGAAAGATCAATTAAAAAGTTTGCAACATTAAACAAATAATTGCATTCCATAGCTAGCTTATGAGCAATGTGTACACTACCAAGCTTGAAGTTCCAATAATATAGTTTACAAACATCACTTTTTTTCATAGTAACAGATAAGTAGTCCCTCACTATCAAGTCACTCAGTATAATACTATCCCTCTTATAATAGGAGTATGTTGATGGATCTCAACTGTATTGCCTGTATATTGCTTTGTAATTGCTAATTTAATTCACTTAATTTAGTTCCTGGCCAGAGAGAACTAATTAAAATGTTATTTCACATAAATAACTCAAAGAGAACCAACTATAATGTTATTTAAAATAAATAACTCAAAGAGAATAAAATATGAAGTTATTTCACATAAATAACTTAACGAGAACCAATTATAATGTTATTTCACATAAATAACTCATTTGGGGGTTTCATGCCCTGTTACACAACCTTTTTTAAAACATCCTTCTATACAGAAAATTCAGCTTATTCAAC
>JAECUM010093144.1:65000-148922 GCA_016617855.1 Megalonaias nervosa
AGGTCACAACTATATACTTGTCCAGCTAAATACCATATGCATCTGTATACATGTTCCATAATGACCATTTAATGATCCCTGTCATTTATTCTCTTTCCTATTAACAGGCATGTGACCCAGCAAGTTTTTTAAAATACATTTACAGTTTCTGTTTGATACTCCAGACCTATGCTTCATACTGAGATAATAGAAATAATGGTTTCTTTGCCTCTGGAAGGAAAAATGAAAAATAACCTGTGGTGGTATCGATTCATACACCAACCTTGAAGGTCTAGTCCACATGTTGTTGTTATTGTTGTTTTGTGTTTAACACCATGTTTCAGTGCATGATAGACTATACATGACAGCTGGTATAACTGGTTGAAGAAGAACCCAGGGAGGTGGGGGGGGGGACCATGTAAGAAACACTGACCCATGGGATTCAAGCTACTGACCCACATCAACCGAACCGGAGACTCGGACCCACACAGAGACAAGATGCCAGTAATCAGTAAAGGCAAGCATTTTTGACCAATCGGCCAACCAGAGCCCCTAGTCCATATGTAAACTCATGACATGGTCATGCTTTCAAGATAATGAGAATCTATGTGACAACTATAAAGGTGACCCATTAAATTTTTATAGTGTGTATCAATATCTATTTTATTTTATACAGTAGGTGTAAATCTTTTAAAGTTTTGCTAATATCACACACACACACACACACACACACACACACACATATATATATATATATATATATATTTTACTCAAAGGGCCACAATTTAAATTAACTTCTTGATAATAATGTGATCTTGGACAATTATTATTATTATTAGTAGTAGTAGTAGTAGTAGTAGTAGTAGTAGTAGTAGCTAGCAAGCAAAAATATCCAAATTAATACTACTAATCATGAAACTTTCAAAGGCCTCATTCCCCCACCTCACAATATATAGCAATTAAACTGATTAAACACAAATCTATTTTTACACAAAATATGTGCAGTAATTACTAAAAGTATGCTTTCACATAGTAATTTTCTTTAAGACAAAGTACTTTACAAAATTATATTTAATGACTATATCTCATTTATAAGACTTTCCCTAACTTCAGTGCCACTAAAATATTAACATACATGGACAAAAGTGTTGGTGTTGCCATAGCAACACTTTATGTATTCATGACATAAAATTAATAGCTGAAGTGAGATACAATTTGACAGTGCTAAGCTTGTATGGATTTTAAAGTAACCAATCCATGCAGGTAAAATTCCATGCAACTGTATCACCCTCCTTAAAAAAAAGTCATCATCACTATTATTAATATTTTTATTAATCATTAAATAAAGTCATCATCACAATTATTATTATTTTGATTAATCATTATTATGCTACATCTTCAAAACTGGTAAAGTGAACAGTGTTTTCCTGCTGAATAACAATGTATTACACACAATATATATAGGCCCTGGCTGTCAGTCAAGATCAATTCGCTGTAATAGGCCTGGGATAGAGCAGTTCAAAGTATAATTATATTCAAGTGCCCATCTTGAAAAGGACAAGCTCCAATTTCTATTTATGATGTTGACAGATTAAACTGAGATAAATTAGCTTTTGTTTTAAGCGCTACAATTTCCACTCTTCTAAATCTGGCATAATTTCCACTCTACTAATATGCCTCAAAGGTATCCTTTTATCTATCAGGAGTCAATCCAAATATATTTCTAGACACAAACAACAGGGTCTGTAAACCCTAAGAATGACTGTCAATAACCAGGCAGGGGCCCCGAGTGGCCGAGTGGTCTAAAGCGCTCACCGTTACAGATCATTGCCATCTCACCTCTGTCTGTGTGGATTCAAGTCTTGGGTTCAGCCAATGTGGGTATGCGAGAAAGCTTGCCAGTAGCTGCTTGTGGGTCAGTGGTTCTTTCTGGGGTTTTCCCAGGTTCCTCCTCCACCATTTATACTGGCCACCATGTATGGCCTATCTTGTGCTGAAAAATGGCATTAAACCCTACAACAACAACAATAACCTGGCAGAGTTGTGATATTATGACTGTGTCAAGTATTGCTTCTTCTTACCACATCACCTATTGCTGTATTGGATACAATCAATAACGTTTATTTATGTAAGTAAAGTTGGTATATACATCAACTTTACAAATAAAACTGAAAGATACATCACAATACATCTATAAAAACCTTAAAACAAAAACAAAAATTACAACTGCACTAGAAAAAGTAGCATACTACAGAAAGTATTGACTTTTTTTGTTTCAAAAAAAGTTGTTGCAAAAACATTAACTTACTAATAACAACTGACTGAAAATTTGACAAATTTAAAACCATACTTTATCCTACATATTTGGTCCCACACTGCAAATAATTTTCCATTCCATAATAAAACATTTACAGTTTAACCTCTCTTTCTATTAATAAAGCAATAACATCATGATCATGTTTCCAGCAGGTGAAAACACTGGGTGACATGACATAGTCCTTGACCAAAACTCTTCAGCAAACTAACAGCTGTATTATTAATGTTAAAATAAAGCTCACATAATCAAGAAGGACTGAAAAGATGCATTTATTGAAACAAATTTCTAAAAAAGTAAAAATCAAAGCAACTTTTTAAGTTTATGTTTATTAGTGTAAAATTAAAGAAGATGAAATTAAAAAGAACAATCTCTTTAAATGAATATATATGTTAACTGCTAAGACAAAGTCAATGATAACTGTGAGGGAGGAGGTGAGTGATATGATCCCCCACTTATTATGGTGCTTTGGTTATTGTTCTAGGAGATTATTGACCAAAAGATTATTGCCTGGATTGAGCAAACAATACAAAAAAATTGAAATTAATGAATGGAATAACAGAGATTTGAGGAAAGATATAGAATAGAACAACATGAGCCCCAGTATGTAAAATATAACAATTTAATCAATTACATAAACAATTTGAAATTGAACATGACATTTGAATGATACACTTTCTCTTAGAAACAGAATTACAAAATTGATAAGAAATTAGCCATTCTGTTATAGTGATAAAGCAAATTTCATCATAGAATCAGGTGAATGATCAAGCTCAAATTGCTGGCATGTCAGTATAACCTGATTGCTGCCAGTCCTTTGTAAATCACCGTTGGTGACAGGTCAGCATTGCCATATTTCTTTTCCTTCCTTCTCTCTCTCTCTCTCTCTCTCTCTCTCTCTCTCTCTCTCTCTCTCTCTCTTTAACCTCTTTGGGTTATCAACCATAATTTGGTTTGTCGGCACATCTTCCCACTGTGCAACACAGGTATGAGCTTCAAATATATTTAATATGCAATCTAAATATTTGTCAGGTTTTCTTTTTGCTGAGATCAAACAATATTCCCACTCTTTTTACATCAGATATCATCTAATCATAATTCAACAGAATTAAGCTAATGTGATTAGTTCGCAGCCTGATATGCACAATCTATTATCATCAAATTAATGTCTCTTCCCTTAGCTGCTAGCTGTAATCCTAACTGGACCAATGACATAACTAGACCACTTAGATAAACTAATGCATCCCAATGTGGACTCTAAATTGCTAGCTGAATGATGTTGGTCAACACATGCCAATTTTCTTGGTTAAGAGAATACATAACTTAATAACACAAATGAATTAATGGACTTTACATCTTGTCTTAACTAAATTGCTTGCTAACTAGCAATTCATTGACATAGACACTGTAAAATCAATTCTTAGCATACATGCTACATATCATTTAAGACTGATAAATTAATTCCCATATTTTGTATCAGAGTAAGGCATGAAATTCCTACAATACATGATTTCTATTACATACAAACCACTAAATCCAAACACATTCATATCAATGAAATATTGTATGACATTCTTACATTACATGAATTGTGTAACATTCAAGAAATGATTGCATGATTAACTTTATTTCAAGTATGAATTTAAAACAAATAAATTCAACAAATAATTACAAACTTACATCAACGAGCATATTGTATATGATTGAGACAACATCTTTGTGACCTTTCAAGACTTGATCTTTCTATGCAGCCAAATCTCTCTCCGTTTCTGGGTCTCACAAATTCTTGCTGACCCACGTCCTTTTTAATGATTTATTTACTGAGAAAAATTACTTTTTAATTTCTTTCAGACCTCCCTTTCAGCAGAAAAACTTGGATTGACTCAATTTGCAAGGGAGATCAATTAAACCCTTGAATTTCATCTGAGAACACACACCCTCTCATTTAGGCTAGCCAGTCAGGATTAATTTTCTCTAACCACCCAAATTGTAACACTCTCATCGAAGTCAGAATAATTCTCTCTAGTCCACTTATATTAATGACTAGTATGGAAAATTTAATTTTATGACACTTATTTCAAAATGGCGCAAATTTTTCCTAGATTATCTCTACTTTTGCCATTTCCTCTACTTGACCCTATGTTACCATCTCTGTTGGACTGTTATCCTAGTGGGTCTTAATTAAAATCCAATTATGCTCCCAAACTGAGCATATCCAATCTTTCACAGGCAGCAATTTACTGTTAAGCTAGCCATTACATCAAAGTTAATTGTTACGTGTCATGCTGACCATGACGAAATGTGCTGAGGCAAAACATACAAAAATTTTGCATCATTACAATAACATTTAGTGACGGTACCTAAGGTATAAAATAACTTGAATGTTTAAAAAACATGGCTTACAAAGGGAGGTACGATACACACCCACTCATAATTCAAGGCCAACTCCAAGCTGCAGAGACACAGATCTGCCATTGCATAATGTACCTTCAGACCTGGGTCTGTGCAGCTTGTTAGTGGCAATCAGTAGAAAAAAGTACAAAGACCCATATCTGCAGGTGTGTTATGTGATGGCAGTTCAGGGTCCATGTTGTTCATAGGTGGACTTGACTTATAAGCAAGTATATACAGTATGGTAAAAATATTGATGCAAGCTGACAGTGGAGGAAAATATCATAGACTAGATACATAAATAAATAGTGATAATCTAAAGTTATTTTAAAAAAGTGGGGGTTTTTTTTGCATGTTTAGCAGCGTCTAGTTAATAAGACACAATGTATTATATTGTAATGTTGTAAATACTGTATATAACTTTTACACATTTTAAGCAGAAAGGACTCAATAGTTTATTTATAGAAGATAACTCAATTTAACAGTTATGTTAAATTGAGTTACCTTCAATAAATAAACTTTTAATATTATTATTATTATTATTATTATTATTATTATTAAAGTTTCTTGTGAGGTTTTAAAAAGTTTCAGGTATTAATTCATATCTAAGATCAGTATGTATTTACAAATGACCCTCATGACTACTTGCACCTGAATCTACTATAAGCTGTGAAAATAGCATCTTTTTAATTCAAGAGATCATCTGAATATCAATACCAATTCCAATTAAACGATTGACATTTCTGCTTAAGGTGAATGTTTAGCATGATTTTTCTTAAAATATGGATGATTTTCACATCAAAAGTGGCATTAAAAACAAAGTTTAGGAGAACAGGTTGTGCTGTGCATGAAATAAAATTGTAAATTAGGTTGATTTATTGATCTTCCAGACAAAAGAAATGTATTAAAACCACATTATTTACCTTTGAAGAACATATTTATTAATATAACTCTTAATGAATAATATTTTATTTTAGAGAAACACTGTTTCAAGTTTATCAACCACTGCAGTTTCTTATAGTAATTGTAGATCATAGAAAGCATCCCATGCATATCTCCAGTTGAATTAGTCATTGTAGATGGTAGAAAAGCATCCCATGTGTATGTCCAGTTGAATTACAGTCATTGTAGATGGTAGAAATGCATCCCATGCATACGTCCAGTTGAATTATAGTCATTGTAGATGGTAGAAAAGCATCCCATTCATATGTCCAGTTGAATTGTAGTCATTGTAGATGGTAGAAAAGCATCCCATGCATATGTCCAGTTGAACTGTAGATATTGTAGATGGTAGAAATGCATCTCATGCATATGTCCAGTTGAACTGTAGATATTGTAGATTCTAGAAAAGCATCCTATACATATGTCCAGTTGAACTGTAGATATTGTAGATGCTAGAAAAGCATCCAATGCATATGTCCAGTTGAACTGTAAATATTGTAGATGGTGGAAAAGCATCCTATGCATAATGTCCAGTTGAATTAGTCATTGTAGATGGTAGAAAAGCATCCCATGCATATGTCCAGTTGAACTGTAAATATTGTAGATGGTAGAAAAGCATCCTATGCATAATGTCCAGTTGAATTATAGTCATTGTAGATGGTAGAAAAGCATCCCATGCATATGTCCAGTTGAACTGTAAATATTGTAGATGGTAGAAAAGCATCCCATGCATATGTCCAGTTGAACTGTAGATTTTGTACATGGTAGAAATGCATCCCATGCATATGTCCAGTTGAACTGTAGTCATTGTAGATTGTAGAAAAGCATCCTATGCATATGTCCAGTTGAACTGTAGATATTGTAGATGGTGGAAAAGCATCCTATGCATATGTCCAGTTGAACTGTAGATATTGTAGATTGTAGAAAAGCATCCTATGCATATGTCCAGTTTAATTATCAATTTTTTCATCATACATATATTTAGCAGTCTCAAACAACATCACAACAAAGCTAAATGTGTTTTACCTAATTTGTCAGATATATTTAACAAAGACATGCCTTAAATATTTAATTCCATGATAATGAAAGGTTAAAGACATAAAGCAAATTAATAATTTAGCACTAGAGTATGTTAATATTTTTAAGTTTGTAAGGAACACTAGCACAAGAAGTACTTAGTTGAAAGAAAACAATGATTTATATATACCAAAAGTTCAGACAGATATTTTAAGAAAACTTTTTCTTAAGCTGGTATAATTTTATGGAACATTTTGCAACAAGATATTAAACAAGTACCTAATGTTTCAACTTTTAAGAAATTATATCTCTACAAATATTTTAATGAGCAATCCTGAATGCGTGACTGTGTAACACGTTATGTGGTAGCTGTGATATAACTGTGTGATAACAGTTATGTTGAATGCATGACTGTGTAACATGTTATGTGGTAGCTGTGATATAACTGTGTGATAACAGTTATGTTAACCTTGTTTAATATGCATTCATCTTGTTTTATATTTGTTTCTTTTATGTAGTTAAAATTGTAGATTTTTAAAACTAATTACATGATATATTTCTTGTATATTAGTTTGAACTGTTGGGCCATAATGAAAACTAGCTGCTAGCTAGTTATGTTCCTGTGGATAAATACAATTATTATTATTATTATTATTATTATTATTGTAAACTAGCTGTTAGCTAGTTATGTTCCAGTGGATAAATATGATTATTATTTTTATTATTATTGTAACTAGCTGTTAGCTAGTTATGTTCCCCTGGATAAATACCATTATTATTATTATTATTATTATTATTATTATAAACATTTCAAGTTGAGCATTGTACAGTGTTCACACATTAATGTTGGCTTACATATCTATCAGCTCTAACCTTCACATGAAGACTTCCGGAAAGGGTGAGTTTAAATGTTTTCAATTAAATGGCACTATTTGAGTTATTGCACACCATGTAATTGTTTATAAATTTTCTTTAAAATTTCAGCCTTACATATTTCAGTTTTGTTTTGAATTTTCCTTATTTATTCATAACACTAGATTAAGATAATAATAATAATAATAATAATAATAATATTAATAATGATGATGATGGGGATAGTTACCATTATGTCAAAATGGTAATTATTATTATTGTTATTATTAAATACTACTACTACTAACAATAACATTAAGGATGATGATACAGTAGTTACAAATCATGCTTCATGGTTATAATCATTATCATCATCATTATAACCATTATATATGATTTATATACATTATACAAAGTAGAGTGTGATATTACAGTACTGTACATCCTAGCAATGCTTATCATACAAAGCTTGTTGTTTAAATAAACTTACAGCTGTGGACTTTTCAGTCAGTGTGAATGCTCTTTTATGAACACTGTCTCATTTAAGCTGGATTGCTTCTATATAAGCTGATTCACATCTAAATTACTTACCAACAAACTGTATTCTGATTTTATATGCCTTTCTCATTCACAAAATTTGCACATAGTGGCACCATGTACAATCAAAAATGTCAGAAAACAAAGAGCTCATGAATACATTTTTCAGTAAACTTTAAAACTTTGTCAGCCTTGTATAAAAATTAAGTATTTTCTTGACACAGTAAATGACTTTTGCAGGTCATTATCATTAATATTGTTGTTTGTTAAAGAAATCAATATTTATGTATTGTTGTTTGTCAGTGAAATCAACATTTATGTATTGTTGTTTGTCAGTAAAATCAACATTTATGTATTGTTGTTTGTCAGTGAAATCAACATTTATGTATTGTTGTCAGTGAAATCAACATTTATGTATTGTTGTTTGTCAGTGAAATCAACATTTATCTATATTTATGTATTGTTGTTTGTCAGTTAAATTAAAATTTATCTACATTTATGTATTGTTGTTTGACAGTTAAATCAACATTTATCTACATTTATGTATTGTTTTTGTACCAGTAGTTTTAAGTTATAATTCAGTATTTCACATTGATACAATTGAACACATTTTGGTTCAATTACCACCGTGTGCACACTGGAAAACAATCTCAGAACACTGCAAAAGTTTTATGCACTTATCTAAACTGCTGCAATTTTCTAGTGAGTATTGGAAATTAAAGATTATCCCAAATTTCTTCCTGTGCACCAAAATACCTGTGAGTCCTAATGCATCAATGTCATCAGTGCACAAAGACAAATACAACTAAAAAGGATGCTTCCTTGCTCTGGATAATTCATGATTATTATAATTTTCCCTTACTCAAGCATAAATATCTTGTGAATCTTACAGTTTGAAATTTTTGTTAGTATCACAGTCTTCATAAGTGACTAGTATTGATCACATGACTTATAATGGTCATGTGATACAAGGAGAGAAGAAAACAAACACCAAATAAAGCCAGTAATGGCCCAAAATAAAACCAAAATCAGTATGCCATACATATATGGTGCCAAAGAAGTCCTAGCCAGAGTATTCAGACAAATGGGTTAATATATATCACAAACCATACACGTATTTAAGAGAACAACTTACACATCTGAAGGACATAACAGAAAATTTGAAAAACTGTGGTGTGATTTATCAATTCAGATGTAGTGATTGTAAGAATGATTACATCAGTGAAACAAGTTTAGTGTTAGAAATAAGAATTAAGGAACACATCAGTAGAGAGTCTTTAGTAATACATGAATATTGTAGCAAAAAGGGACATTTCCATCATTCCCAATCAGACCTAGGACATTACATCAGAGGAAAACACATAGAAAAATAAGATGAAAGAGGCAATCAAAACAATAAAACAGAGGCCAACACTCAACAGGGATGCAGAGTTTGAATTACCACCCATCTGCACCAGTCATCTTATATCATGTGACCATTATAACATGATCAAACTAGAGTTACTGATGAAGGCAGTGTGATATTGCTGAAAATTTCAAACTCTTTGATGTTGATGCTGTGAGTAAGGAAAGATTCTAAAAATCAAAGACAAATCTCTTTTGAATCACGCAGTATTAATCTTTCCCATACCCATCTATGTCAAATTTTTATCCTGCATACCTATGTCAAATTAATCTTTCTCATACCCATCTATGTCAAATTAGTCTTTTTCTTACACATCTATGTCATATTAGTCTTTTGTATACACATCTATGACAAATTAGTCTTTTGCATACACATCTATGTCAAATTAGTCTTTTGCATATACATCTATGTCAAATTAGTCTTTTGCATACACATCTATGACAAATTAGTCTTTCCCATACCCATCTATGTCAAATTAGTCTTTTGCATACACATCTATGTCAAATTAGTCTTTTGCATACACATCTATGTCAGATTAGTCTTATGCATACACATCTATGTCAAATTATTCTTCTGCTTACCTATCTGTCAAATTAGTCTTTTGCATACACATCTATGTCAAATTAGTCTTTTGCTTACCCATCCATGTCATATTAGTCTTTTGCTTACCCATCCACATCATATTAGTCTTTTGCATATACATCTATGTCAAATTAGTCTTTCTCATACCCATCTATGTCATATTAGTCTTTTGCATACACATCTATATCAAATTATTCTTCTGCATTCACATCTATGTCAAATTAGTCTTTTGCATTCACATCTATGTCAAATTTATTTTCTGCATACATATCTATGTCAAATTAGTCTTTTGCATTCATATCTATGTCAAATTAGTCTACTGCATTCATATTTATGTCAAATTAGTCTTTTGCATTCACATCTATGTCAAATTAGTCTTTTGCATTCACATCTATGTCATATTTGTCTTTTGTGTTCACATCTATATCAATATAATACAAGAGTCACTCAAAGGGACTAACACTCTTATGGCTGAAAGGAATTTCCAGGAATTCAAGATATGATCATTTCTTCCTGCTACTACAGAGTTTTGAAACTATCTTTGATATTCTTCAGTGATAGCATGATTTTCAATTTAGGTGCTGTGGTGGACATATTGGATATCAAGTTAGCATCATTTTCATTTAAGTTTCATCAGATGTCTTCAGGTAGAAACCCCATGTTGATGTGACTTTCCATCTCAGAGGAGCAATGATAAATATATTTTCAAAATTGGTGCAATGGTGACTATATTTGACGTCAGACTGGCACCATTTTTATTGTATCATACTAAACATCATAAGAAGCCTTTTGGTGAAGCAAAATGTCAATATGAACAGCCATCAAGGAGAAGTAGTGATAACAAGATTTTCAAAATGGCCATTGTGGCAGTCATATTATAAGATGAATCAGTTATCATCTTCATTAATAACTAACTAGACATCAAATTATCTTTCACTGAAAACCATATGATGATATGACCATCCATTAAGGAGAAATCTTAACAAGATTTGCAAGATGGCCACTGTGGCAGGCATATTGAATGACCATTAGGACCAACTAGACATTTTTAGTAAAATCCTCATGTTGATACAACCATCCACTGATGAGGAGAAGTGATAACAATATTTATCAAGATGGCCATTGTTGTGGTCATATATGAAATTTGATTGATATCATTTTCATTTTGGACCAATTACCCATCATATGAAGTCTCCTGGTGAAAAGCCCTTGGCAATATTAATTTTAATTCAGGAGGATTAGCAATACAAAGATTTCTAAGATGGCCACTGTTGGCAGCCATATTGGCCATTACATCAGCACCATTTTCATTTAGGACCCAAGCAGACATGATAAGAAGTCTGATGAAAACTCCATGGCAATTTGAGCAGCAGCAATGACAAGTTTTTCAAGATGGTCATTGTTGTGGCCATATTTGACATCAAATTGACACCACTTTCATATATGATCAACTAGACATCATAAAATGTCTTTTAGAAAAAAAACATGTGGATATGGCCATCCAATCAGGAGGAGTTTTGATAACATGATTTTGAAGAACTAGACCAAAGGAAGAATGTGTTTGTAAAGTTTCATGCAATCCTGGAAGAATTTAGGAGGACTAGCAATAAGAAACTTGTACTAACAGGATGATATACAAAAATAAAACATCCAATAAGCTCTTCTGGTCTTTGAGTAGTACTGCTAAAATCTGTCAAAAATCTAAACTTAAGTTAATTTAAATGAAACTAATGTAATCCATTAGTGTTTAAAACATGAGTAAATATCAAGTATACAAACACACCAACCAATATATGTCAACATTTTGCAAAGCACACATACATGCCTTACTTTCTGCAAAAATTTGTTATTGTCAGAAAAAGAAAGTAAAGTGATGGAGGTTCTCAGGTTATTTAACTGTGAAAATGTCAATATTTGATCTGTACAGTATTCACATGTCACTATTTTATTTGTACAGTATTCACATATCAGTATTTGATCTGTACAGTATTCACATGCCAGTATTTGATCTGTACAGTATTCACATGTTAAATCATGCTTGTCTTACAGCACCATTCAGTGTTTTTACTTAATATTATATTTAAAAATTTATCAATTAAATCTGATCTTAAAAATGGATATTTTCAAAAAGCATTGGATATATAGTATCACTGTAATTCATGTGAAGCAGATTCCTATATCAAACACTACATGCTCTCTATTTTTGCATGGTCATGTAAACATGTGCATGCAGAATAGGTCTGTTATTCTCACCTGACATTTTTAGGAAACCAAATAATCAGATTCTTCATAGTTATTGTTACAGCTTTGAACACTTGAAATGCTAAAGCCAGAATAAAAATGTAATAACTCCAAGAAGCAAATAAAGTTAAAATGAAAAAGAAGTCATAAGTAAAGGTCTGCTGTTAAAACCAAAGTCTTGAGGACATGCAGCAACTGCAAATGATCAGACTCATTTACGGTCTCGGTGTTATAAAACTGCATACCAGATCTTTTTGAAATTCAACAAACTTTAGTGAAATGATGTTGCATAAACCAAAGTCAGGAAGTCAAGCATTAATGGGGCATAACTCCTGTAAATGACACTACAGAAAACTGGAAATCAAACTACTTCAAGGAAACAAAAAAAGAGCATACCAAATTGGGATCAAGTCCAACAAACTGCAGTAAAGTCATGCAGTAAAATGATGTGCAATCAAGGACCATAACTCCATCAAAATTTATGTTTTGTAATAAGCTCATTCAAGGTCTTATCAGTATGAAGTCACATCCTAAATTTAGTTGAAATCCAAAGAACATTGTTAAAGTTATGATGTAGAAACCAGTCAGAAGAAAGGCAGTCAAAGAAGCATAACTCCTGTCATTGATGTGGCAGATGTATGGAAACTGAACTCACTCTAGGTCTTATCATAAAGCTGCATGCTAAATCTGGTTGAAATCCAACAATCCTTGGCAAATTTATATTGCAGAAATGAAAGTTGGGATGACATGTAACAAGAGGCCATAACTCCTCCAAACAACAAAAGAGAGAGCTGTAAATGAAACTATTTATAGGTCTTTTCAACTTACAGTAGCATCCCAAGTTTGCTACAATGACTTACAGAAAGGTTATTTTGCAGAAACAAAATTGTTGATGGATGATCATAATTACTATAGAACTCTGCTGACTCCAAATACATAAATAAATAATTTAAAAAGTCAATCAATCAATCAATTAACCAATCAATCAATCAAACATTTCCTAATTGGAGGCATACTGATTTATTAATTTGCATATTTGTATTTTCATTTATATCAGGTTACAAGTCAGTACTCAGTATCATGTTCTTAGGCATATCTATTTTATTTTCTATATCATAACTTAGGCGGGGCCCCGAGTGGCCGAGTGGTCTAAAGCACTCTCTGTTACGGATCACTGCCATCTCACCTCTGTCTGCATGGGTTCGAGTCTAGGATTCGGTGAATGTGGATAAGTGAGAAAGCTTGCCAGTAGCTTCTCGTGGGTCAGTGGTTCTTTCTGGGGATTTCCCGGTTTCTTCCTCCACCATTAATACTGACCGCCATGTATAGCCTATCGTGTGCTGAAAAATGGCGTTAAGCCCTACAACAACAACAACAACAACAACAACATAACTTAGGCAATGAAAACTAAGATCATTTTGTTGATTGCTAAAATCTTAAGTCTATCATTAATGTTGCCCAAGAGTGTTTACTTTCAGTCAACACCACCTGGTTAGAAAGTACATGTGTACCAAGTGTTGAATAGTGTTTAAAACACAATGAACCTAGCTTATGGCTTCTGGTACTGAAATAGTATTGTTAATATTATTTTAATATCAAGATTCAAATGCATACATAGGAACCTTCCAAATGAAAAGACATTACATATACAAAGTACATATATAAACAATGCTTTCCATATCATATCTGTATTGACATCCTTCATTCTTGGAAGACTATAGAGTTGCATACTGAAGTAGTCAGTTGTTGATGAGCAGCATCTGTTGTAGCTGAAGAGACCCACTTGAGAATAGAAATCTCTGTTGCAATTGTCACAATTGGTGCTAGTGTCTTGGGTTTCTACATATTCTGTCATATTGCTTTTTCTGCTGACTCTTTTCTGCTCTGCCAATTGCAACAGTTGTCTCTCACTTCTGTTAAGTCTTTGGTAGAGCTCATGCCTCTAGTTACACTGGTCCTGAACAAGTGTTTGCCAGCTGTCCACATCAATGCACACATCTATGAAGCACAGGTGTAGGTGATCCGGTGGCCTTTTGCCAGAGCCTGGCCTGCTGTAGAGGATGTCCTAAGGTATACATCCATCATCCATTCTGTTTACATGTCCAAGCCATCAAGATGAGTGACATCATCTTAGCAGTGTGACCATGATGGGGATGCATGCATGCTCTATAACCTCTGTGTTCAAAATTCTATTGTTCCTTGAGATGATGAGGATGCATTGAAGGCAGCATAGATGAAAGTCATTTAGCCTCTTTCCTTGGTGCAAATATAGGGGCCATGACTCAGTGCCAAAGAGCAAACTGATAATATAAGCTTGGTACACTTGAATTTTGATGTGTTAAGTCAGCTTGTTGTTGCTACAGCCCTACTTACTCAGACTAGACATTGTTGAATTGGCCTTTCAAATATGGCAGTTAAGCTCTGCATCAAGAGTGAGGATGTCAGTGATGGTAGACCTTGGGTTCAAATTGCTGGCAACCTAAAGTTCATAGATGTTGATGCTTTTCAATAGCTTGACTCATCATCTTTTTTATGTTCACAGTAAGCCCAATTTCCTGACAAGCTTGTGAAAATCAGCCAATCAGGTATTGAAGATAAGCTGCTGTGTGGCTTGTTACTACCACATCATCAATCAGCAAAGTGTCATTCACAGATGAGAATTTTGTGGATCCTGTTTTTGACTCCAAAAAGTGTGAAGTTGTGGAGTTTTCCATCTGACCTTGTGTGAAGGTAGATTCCCTCCACTGATGAGCCAAAGGTGTGTTTCAGGATGAGAAAGAAGAATATCCAGAAGAGTGTAGGGGCAAGTATATATCCCTGCTTGACTCAACTATGTATCTCCAAAGCCTCTGAGGCTGAATCATTAAATTGAACTGTGCCACGCATGTTTTAATAGAACAAATTAATCATGCTACAAAGCATTGAGGGACATCAGACCATTTCTGGCAGCTTGAACAATCCACTTCTGCTTTGTGATGTCAATGAAGGCTATACAGAATGGCCTTCTCTGTTCCGTGATTTTCTTGCAGTTGTGTAAGTGAGAAAATCATGTCAATGGTGGACCTTTCCACTCTGAAGCCACACTGTGACTCAGATTCACAAGTTTCTGAAGTCGGTTCAGGACAATTTGAGCAAACACCTTTCCAATGTTGCTCAACAAGGAAATGCCATCATAGTTAAGCAAACTGCTCCTGTCACCCTTGTTTTTGTAGAGGATGAGATGTTAGCATCTCTTATATTTTGCGGTACATCACCCTGTTTATAGCATTAAGACAAAGAAGGTCATGGAGATGTTTGAGTAGAATAGATTTTTTTGGTGGCATGCTATCTTTTCCAGGAGACTTTCCATTTTCGACGCTATCTATGGCCTTGCTCAACTCATCAACAGTTGTTTTTTTTGTTGAATTTATCCAAGGTAGGTAAGCTTTCAAAGGCATTGAAGGCTGTATCAATGACAATATGTTACTTTGAGAACAGCTCTTGCATGATTTTATCCACTGCTCCGTATGCTTGTCATGTTTATTTAACTAGTTTAGAAAGACTGTCCTTATTATATAGTGTCTATTTCCTTCTTAATCCCATTGTACATGCCTCTAGTGCCGTCTGTACCTGCTGATTTCTGGATGTTCAGACAGCTGCACCCAGTAGTCATAGGCAAAGAGTCTTGCAGTCTGTTGAGCATTGCTTCTTGAAATTCTCATTGCTTGTTAAATTTTCAAGTTTGGAGCACTCTTGTAGCTGGCAAGGATGACATGCTTGGCCTCACCTCTCCTGGGTACTAGCCTGGCTGGGTTAATATGGAGACCTTGAGCTGCCCAAGAGTCAGGCCCCCTCTCGGTGTCGCTAGTAGAGTCCAATGGAAATGTGGAACTGATACAGTTTGGAACCAGTTCAGATGTATGAATTGCCAGAGAGATGTCTATTTTGACATCAGACTGCTTTAGGGGCTTCATTCCAGATTATCTTGTCAGAGTTTAATCCCTTAGCCTTCATCTCTCCTGAGGTAACCCATGAAGCAGTGCAGCTGCTGACCCATATCTTGAGTGGGAAAACCCAAGTTGTCATCAGAAGAATCATCAGAAGAATTCTGTCATTATAGCTACTAGGAAGCATCTTCCTCTTCTGCCTAATCTGCTGGTGACACTTTGTGCTTTTGAAGTTCCTCAAGTCAGTATATAAACAGACTGACCCACACCCCTCACTTTGTTTAGCCTGCCTGCTGACAGTTTTGCTGGGGTGTGGCCGCCACCAAACACACTGGCTGGAAGTCAGAAACACTTGAAAAAATGTGTCCCACTCTCAGTGGTATGCACAATGGATTGAAGTTAAGTTCACAGTCCTATTGGAATCAAATCAGAAGTGATACATATATATTTTCATGAAGGTAGGGGAGATGATATGCTTCTCTGGGAATAAGTAATAATGCTGGTATGTTTGATAAGAAACCAAACCTACACTACTTCTCAATTGATGGAAACTACAGACTGTTGTGATGATATTCTTATGTTCTTTAAATCATATTTAATATCAATGTGTTGAAATTCCTTTGATCTTTTTTTTCCTTTATACATACTAAATACTGTTCATTGAAAATCCTCCTGATTCAAAGTGAAATCGGATCAAATGTTATAAGTCTTCTAATTTGACCTCTCTGGGTAGTCACATATATGCCAGTACAAAAGAGTCTATTTCATCCTTTGTAGATGAAAGAAATGAAGTTTATCATTCTTACTGACCTGGCTTAATTTGTCTGTAACTATCTGATAATGAGACACAGTAGTAGTCTATTTTTTTAAGGATCTATAATGAAAATATGATACCAATACTAAATGGTTGCAGATAGTTGTTTCTTCAAAACAAAATGCTGCTCATCAAACGATGATAAAATATTGTTAAGGTAAATAACACAATTTAAAATCAAATGTCCATGTTTTATTAAGAGCATGAAACTGTTGTATTGAAGATTGAGAAGTTCACCCCATTCTAAAATATTTCAATGAGTCACTGAATCCATATACAAGATCTGCCCTATAGAATTTACCAAATACATCATGTTGCTGGATTTTTACCTGAGGAAACAAAAATTCACAATTGGAATGAATTTTAAAAAATTCAGATTCTGAGAAACAGTGTATATATGAATTTATGCAGAAAAATTATATTGTTTTGCCTTGTAAACAGCATGAATTTTACAGCTTGTACCATGTTGGTAATCAATATGAGAAAGTTGGACTGAATAAAATAAGCTTTCTAAGTAATGTTCAGCTGGTCGAAATTGGTCATGCATGCATTTTGTTTTCTTTGTACATTGATTACCCAGACCATTCAACCAACATCTGTGAAGATGAAATATGAATGATTTGGCTAAAATCATAATCAACATGTCTGCCTAGGTTTAATTTTGTGTTGCAGGCTGCCAAATATAGATCCTACATCCCTATATGTAATGCTGTTATTATTTAAAAACATCAGTACATGCTCACTTTTTTTCTAAAATACTGCAGGAAAATCAATGCTTAAGTTCGATTTCAGATGGTACTGCCTATATTGTCAGAGGGTACTACCTACACTGTTAGATGGCACTGCCTATATTGTCAGAGGGTACTACCTACGCTGTCAGATGGCACTGCCTATATTGTCAGAAGGTACTACCTACCCTGTCAGATGACACTGCCTATATTGTCAGAGGGTACTACCTACACTGTCAGATGGCACTGTCTATATTTTCAGATAACAAAGGAATTTCATCTATATTGTTTATAAGAACTGAGACAATTAAACCAGAAAGGTGATTTGTAAGCATTAAAGATTTTTCTTCATCTTCAATAATTCTAGTCAACCATTTTGACTGTGATGAAGCCAGTTGATGCTGTAGTTGACATCTGAAATTTGAAGTTCTTTCTATTGTACATTGACACTTATCATTGTGAGGGATATGATATTTAGCACAGTGTAAAATAGATCACATTGACCCTGCATTTGTTGTATGTGTATGTGTTTCAGTTATCAACAGGCTAATACCTCCTCCCCTTTGGAGGATGCAACAGGGAAACCTGGTCAATGCTAACCAGCAAATCTGACTTCATTGTTCAGATGAGACACTGAATGTGAATTGATAGTGTGTGAAATCGCCTTAATGTTTTGGGGTAAAATAAGACAACAATCAAATGCTTTCTGGCTTATTCTGTTGTCATTTTCTTTCTCCACACACCAATCAAAAGTGTTGGAACTGTGTTTGCATGTACACATAAACTGCTTTATTTTATGCTTCTCACTATCAGTGAAACACAAATGTTTTTATGACATGTATATATTTCAAACTCATATATATATATATATATATATATATATATATATATATATTGTATTTTTAAGAAATTATGTTTGTTATGTTATCTGCATCTTTCGTTTCATACCGAGTGAATTTCAATGCAGTTTCATGTTTAATACTGAGCAATATTATTGTACTTACCAACTATTTATCATACATTTATTCTAATTCTCTCTTCCTTCTTAAATCTTTTGCATTTCTCCTTCTTGGTTCAACTGTCAACTCCACACATGTTAGCAAACCAAGGTTTGAATCCATCATAAGTCACACACTTTTCCTAAATTATCCAGTACTGTGATGAATGTAGCATCAGTTCTACAGAAGTGACTTGGGGGTCAGGTTTACATGTGCTGTGGCCAAGTGGTATCAAGGGAAGTAATTAATCTTGATCTCTCATTGGGTCTGATATCACTCACCTGTGTGACCTCTGTGTCTCATAGAAACAGTTGGCCAAGAAATCAAGGTTACTATGTTGCCTACTGTCTAAATTTCTTCAAAATCTGTTTATTGGTTTAAAAAAATGTTGTTTGAAAGATTGTCCATTATTGTTGTCTCTTCATCCATATCTGACAAATGATTAGTATCATTTGTACGAAGTAAAAAGGCTTTATATTAAATGCTTTCTATTAAAGTTTGTGACATTCTGAAAAACAGTTCCTGGAAAAAATTAAAAAGTAATTTAAACATTTTCTATTTTTAGTATCAGTAACCATACTGAATGTAGATCACATCATTTCTATAAATGTAAAAAGACTGAATCATGCAAAGTTGCTTTTGTGTCAATATTAATCTAATTCTTTTGAGAGGTTTTGAGAAGTGAAGGTTTTTCTGTGTTGAGAAATGTGGCTATATTTGATGGTATGTAAGCATAATTTGTATATATTTGAAATTTGATCATAGTCTTCAGAGTGCTTTGGTTCATTTCAAGTCTTAGCTGGAGTATAAAAGAATTTATTGACTCGGATGAACCATCATCACCCTGACTGTGAAGGTGAAAAACCCTGAATAGGCACCTGATTGGTAACTTATATGTTTGATTCTTTTGATGGCCAAGCCTGGCCTCTTACCTGTACAGATACAACCAACCAAATTCAAAATTTGTGTCTCTAACTAAGGTTTATCTATTTTTAGCAATTGTGGCCATATTGGATTGCAGGCTAACATTATGAAAGCCTTTTATGCAAAATTGCTGGTATGTAGTTTCTTAAGTTTCTTGAGAGTTTACCAAAAGGATACACTGTGACCACTTTAGTTGTTACTTGGAGAACTGTTACTAAGTAATTGTGCTAGCAGGATTTTCACCAAAAACAAGTCTAAAAGTAAAATTGGAAGAGAAAAAAAGGTTTTGGTTTAATGCCATTTTTTTCAGCACGTGATAGGCTATACATGGCAGCCAGTAAATTTTGGTGGTAGAAGAATCTGGAACCAACCCACTAGAAGTTACTGACATGCTTTCTCACATACCCACATTCATTGAGCCAAGACTTCAAATCTCACGGACAGAGGTAAGATGAATGAGTGATCTGTAAAGACAAGTGTTTAGATTAATCAGCTACCTGGGTCCTGTAACATTTCAAAATGAACTGACATAAAATTAAAATTTAAAGAATTTAATATTTTCTAAATCACTGACATATGGACTCTTGATGTAGCTAAAATTATTCAAAATAATTATGCAGACGTGTATGAACATTTCACACACGATTTTACTTAAAAATTGTTTTAAGGCTTTCTGTAATTGGTGATGTTATTGAAGATTGAAATCTTATATAAAATATTTAATATCTTTTTGACATCATCAAAACTTATGAATATTAATAAATTACCTTGGAAGCAGTTATTTCCCATAATAAATATAAAAGTTTAAATATCTGTGAAAGTCAAGTGTGGATTTTAATGGAACTGAGAATGTTTTTAATATTAAAATATCCCCTTTTATTTTAACATGTTTTTCAAGGAAGCCACAGCTGCTCAGTGGTTAAAACACTGGACACATGACCAATTGGGTGTCAGTTGATTCGCACCAGGGGCCAGCCTAGGTTGAATCAGTGATAGGATTTGAACCTGCATCCTGTCAGATTCATGACCACAATTGCTCTGATTAGATTCCTACCATTGGATCAGCCCAGGTCAACTACCATGGTGTGTCCATGAGAAAAGGGTTTCAATCCAGTTACCTCAGCACAAATTAACCCACTTGTGTTATTATGCTGTAAAATACCAAACCAAACGAAACTGATTGCCATGAGTGAATCATTCCATATCTGCTAATATGTTGTATGCTTTGGCAAAGTACGTTTTTCTAGACACCCCAGCAAACTAAACTTCAAAATGTTGATGTGCTGTGAAAAAACAAATCATTGTTTAACTTGTGAAATTGTAGGGATATCTACATGCTTAAACACGATTATATATTTAAACAGAGTTATATATTTAAACATACTTATACATTTAAATATGCTTATACAATTAAACATGCTTATACATTTAAACATAGTTAAACATTTAAACATGCTTATACATTTAATCATACTTATACATTTAAACATACTTATGCATTTAAACATACTTATGCATTTAAACATGCTTATTCATTGAAACATACTTATACATTTAAACATGCTTATACATTTAAACATACTTATGCATTTAAACATACTTATGCATTGAAACATACTTATGCATTTAAACATGCTTATACATTTAAACATACTTATACATGCTTATGCATTTAAACATACTAAACAAATTTAATAAAAGGCTTACTGAGTGTTCATGCTAACAAAGCTATCAGTGAAATGTGTGCAGTAAAATTGCAGTAGTCTGTCACCATTTTACTGACTTTAACTGACTACAGATATAATATCCATTACTTTAAAAATCCATTATATGAATATTTGTGTAGGATATATGTCAACGAAAGTTGTTCTTACTACTTCTCCCCTATCTTCCAACCATTATCCAAACTTTTAGTTTCCCTCACATTCTCACACCTTGCTTATGCTGTGTTCGATGTTTATGGAGTTATAGAGATAGAAGTGTTTGCATATTATCATGACAGCCAAATTTAACTTTTTCTGTCAAGTTTCTATGTAACTGTACAAGAATACAGGATTAACAAAAAGACTTACCCAAAAAATTGCATATTTGGGTGCATCACAAATATCATGCTTACTGTAACTTGCTTGGAATAGGAACCTGTATTTTGGAAACCAAAGTTAGAAGGATGAGCAATCAAGGGCTACAACTCCTGTAAAAAATGACATATAATGCTGGAAATCCAATTCTTTCAAGGTCTCATCAACATAAACATACATCATAAATTGGGTTGAAATCCAACATTCCTTTGTAAAGTTCTGCTGCAGAAACCAATGTTAGAATGAGTTGCAATCAGGGGCCATAACTCCTGTAAAAGATATTGAGGAAGACAGAAATGAAAGCCTTTCAGAGTCTCATGAATATAAAGCACCAAGACAAATCTGACTGAAATCCAATGTTGATCCTTTACAAATGGCAAATATTTCTAATGACTTTTTGCAAATATGGCCTCCACAATTGTATCAGATCCCTCATAGATAAGAGGATTTTGTGCTGATAGGTTATCAGGAGATGACAGATTTGAAATTCCTGGAAGGAGTTTAACTTTTGTTTTAAATACAGTATTTTCAAAACATTGACATTACTAAATTAGCAGGACTTGAAATTAAAGAACTGAGGCTTTTCAAAGCAGCTGCAATATGTTCATATGTAATCATTGTCTAAAGACTGGCAAATTTCCACTATTATGGAAAACTGCAAATATCACTGCACAAGGCAGGGAAAAAGATAACAATTTTCAACCAATTTCTACCCTTCAAAATCTATCAAGATTAATTCAAAAACGTGCATGAGTCATTTATGATTTATCTCAATAACTGCAAACTTCTCTATGATAACCAACCTAGTTTCAGGTAAAATCATGTCTATGTATACTACACTAAACACCTACATCACATGGAATAAACATAAAGTACCTCTTTCTGCTGAATTATATTACTCAGGGTAAGATTACACACCATAACATAAAGCATGTGGTGAACTTTAATCCCCTTGAATATCACTTACAACATATACACACCTATAGAGCAAAAGGCACAATATACTGCAAGAAGTCATTTCTTCTTGCTAAATTCTCAATACCCTTTGTACTCACATATAAGTCAAGTCCTACTGTAAACAACATAGTCCCTGATTTGTCATCGCATAATGTGGCAGTAGATTGGGGTCTATCTTGTTTTATCCACTGATCACTCTTGACAAAGCACACAGACCAAATTCTGTTAGTGCAATATGCATTGGCATATGTGGGTTTGCAACTAGAATTGACTTATAAACAAGTATATATGGTAAACTGTGAAACCATCCTGATCCTGGGCTTTTGCTATTTTTCATTCTTTTCAAACAATCAAGTACTTCTGTGTGGGCAACTTTGCCTTAAATCTTAAAAGTTGTTCTTGTTTATGGCTAGGAATTTTATATTCTTGAGAAGGTCCTCTAAGTCTATATCTAGGAATTTTATATTCTTGAGAAGGTCCTCTAAGTCTCTATCTAGGAATTTGATATTCTTGAGAAGGTCCTCTTAGTCTGTATCTAGGAATTTGATAGTCTTGAGAAGGTCCTGTAAGTCTGTATCTAGGAATTTGATAGTCTTGAGAAGGTCCTGTAAGTCTGTATCTAGGAATTTGATAGTCTTAAGAAGGACCTGTAAGTCTGTATCTAGGAATTTGATAGTCTTGAGAAGGTCCTGTAAGTCTGTATCTAGGAATTTGATAGTCTTGAGAAGGTCCTGTAAGTCTATATCTAGGAATTTGAAAGTCTTGAGAAGGTCCTGTAAGTCTATATCTAGGAATTTGATAGTCTTGAGAAGGTCCTGTAAGTCTATATCTAGGAATTTGATAGTCTTGAGAAGGACCTGTAAGTCTATATCTAGGAATTTGATAGTCTTGAGAGGGACCTGTAAGTCTATATCTAGAAATTTGATAGTCTTGAGAAGGACCTGTAAGTCTATATCTAGGAATTTGATCTTCTTGAGAAGGTCCTGTAAGTCTGTATCTAGGAATTTGATAGTCTTGAGAAGGTCCTGTAAGTCTCTATCTAGGAATTTGACAGTCTTGAGAAGGTCTTGTAAGTCTATATCTAGGAATTTGATAGTCTTGAGAAGGTCCTGTAAGTCTATATCTAGGAATTTGATAGTCTTGAGAAGGTCCTATAAGTCTATATCTAGGAATTTGATAGTCTTGAGAAGGACCTGTAAGTCTATATCTAGGAATTTGATAGTCTTGAGAAGGACCTGTAAGTCTATATCTAGGAATTTGATAGTCTTGAGAAGGTCCTCTAAGTCTGTATCTAGGAATTTGATAGTCTTGAGAAGGTTCTGTAAGTCTGTATCTAGGAATTTGATAGTCTTGAGAATGACCTGTAAGTCTATGTCTAGGAATTTGATAGTCTTGAGAAGGACCTGTAAGTCTATATCTAGGAATTTGATAGTCTTGAGAAGGTCCTCTAAGTCTGTATCTAGGAATTTGATAGTCTTGAGAAGGTTCTGTAAGTCTGTATCTAGGAATTTGATAGTCTTGAGAATGACCTGTAAGTCTATGTCTAGGAATTTGATAGTCTTGAGAAGGACCTGTAAGTCTATATCTAGGAATTTGATAGTCTTGAGAAGGTCCTCTAAGTCTGTATCTAGGAATTTGATAGTCTTGAGAAGGTTCTGTAAGTCTATATCTAGGAATTTGATAGTCTTGAGAAGGTCCTATAAGTCTATATCTAGGAATCTGATAGTCTTGAGAAGGACCTGTAAGTCTATATCTAGGAATTTGATATTCTTGAGAAGGTCCTCTTAGTCTATATCTAGGAATTTGATAGTCTTGAGAAGGTCCTGTAAGTCTATATCTAGGAATTTGATAGTCTTGAGAAGGTCCTGTAAGTCTGTATCTAGGAATTTGATAGTCTTGAGAAGGACCTGTAAGTCTGTATCTAGGAATTTGATAGTCTTGAGAAGGACCTGTAAGTCTATATCTAGGAATTTGATAGTCTTGAGAAGGACCTGTAAGTCTGTATCTTGGAATTTGATATTCTTGAGAAGGACCTGTAAGTCTGTATCTAGGAATTTGATAGTCTTGAGAAGGACCTGTAAGTCTATATCTAGGAATCTGATATTCTTGAGAAGGTCCTCTAAGTCTATATCTAGGAATCTGATATTCTTGAGAAGGTCCTCTTAGTCTATATCTAGGAATCTGATAGTCTTGAGAAGGTCCTGTAAGTCTTTATCTAGGCATCTGATAGTCTTGAGAAGGTCCTCTAAGTCTTTATCTAGGAATATGATAGTCTTGAGAAGGTCCTCTAAGTCTCTATCTAGGAATTTGATATTCTTGAGAAGGACTTCTAAGTCTCTATCTAGGAATTTGATAGTCTTGAGAAGGTCCTGTAAGTCTGTATCTAGGAATTTGATAGTCTTGAGAAGGTCCTGTAAGTCTGTATCTAGGAATTTGATAGTCTTGAGAAGGACCTGTAAGTCTGTATCTAGGAATTTGATAGTCTTGAGAAGGTCCTGTAAGTCTATATCTAGGAATTTGATAGTCTTGAGAAGGTCCTGTAAGTCTGTATCTAGGAATTTGATAGTCTTGAGAAGGTCCTGTAAGTCTATATCTAGGAATTTGAAAGTCTTGAGAAGGTCCTGTAAGTCTATATCTAGGAATTTGATAGTCTTGAGAAGGTCCTGTAAGTCTATATCTAGGAATTTGATAGTCTTGAGAAGGACCTGTAAGTCTATATCTAGGAATTTGATAGTCTTGAGAGGGACCTGTAAGTCTATATCTAGAAATTTGATAGTCTTGAGAAGGACCTGTAAGTCTATATCTAGGAATTTGATCTTCTTGAGAAGGTCCTTTTAGTCTGTATCTTGGAATTTGATAGTCTTGAGAAGGACCTGTAAGTCTGTATCTAGGAATTTGATAGTCTTGAGAAGGACCTGTAAGTCTATATCTAGGAATTTGATAGTCTTGAGAAGGACCTGTAAGTCTATATCTAGAAATTTGATAGTCTTTAGAAGGACCTGTAAGTCTATATCTAGGAATTTGATAGTCTTGAGAAGGTCCTTTTAGTCTGTATCTTGGAATTTGATATTCTTGAGAAGGACCTGTAAGTCTGTATCTTAAAATTTGATAGCCTTGAGAAGGACCTGTAAGTCTGTATCTAGGAATTTGATATTCTTGAGAAGGTCCTCTAAGTCTATATCTAGGAATCTGATAGCCTTGAGAAGGACCTGTAAGTCTATATCTAGGAATCTGATATTCTTGAGAAGGTCCTCTAAGTCTATATCTAGGAATTTTATATTCTTGAGAAGGTCCTCTTAGTCTATATCTAGGAATTGATATTCTTGAGAAGGTCCTCTAAGTCTATATCTAGGAATTTTATATTCTTGAGAAGGTCCTCTAAGTTTATATCTAGGAATTTTATATTCTTGAGAAGGTCCTCTTAGTCTATATCTCTAAGTGTATATCTAGGAATTTGATATTCTTGAGAAGGACTTCTAAGTCTTTATCTAGGAATTTTATATTCTTGAGAAGGACCTGTAAGTCTATATCTAGGAATTTGATATTCTTGAGAAGGTCCTCTAAGTCTATATCTTTTACCTCTATTTCCTTATTATCTAAATTTTATAATGCTCTTTTACTTCCCCTAAAATATCAAATTGACTAGTAATAATTTCATTTTTGAAATTAATTAATTTTGTAATTATTTTATTCACATGATTTCTATTTACTAAATAGCAAAATTATCTTGTTGGTTTCTTGCTCTTTTCTACCCATTTTACTCTGGATCAGGTAATACTTCCTCAAAGCTTTCCTTTTCTCATACTTCCAAACTCTTTTTTGAAGACTTCAATATTTCTAATGTATAAGGAACCATTCCCTAAGGATTATTTGTTGTTCATTTTTGTTTTCATTTTAATTTACACTTGTTTTTATATAAAGCATATCAAATGCTTCTTCTATGATTTTCCATCAGCAATGAATGTAGAATAATGAAAATGATGAAGTTCATCTTTAATCTGAATTCAATACACTGGCAATATTTCCTCCATAATCAGTTGAAACATATTGTAATTGTATTCTCTTCATGTAGTTTTTTATTTCATCAATATATTTTTATCAACCAGTAAACTGTTAATAAATTTCCACAAACCTTTACCTTTTATGAAATTTTTTGAATTTAAATGCAATATTATTATGGAGTGGTCAGACTTATAACTTTGTTCAATTTCACTTTCCTATGTTTGGCATAAGAGATTCAGCCACAAGAACAAAATCCAATATTGCTTGTTTTCACTGGACTTATTCTGTTCCATGTATATCTTTAATCCTGATTGGATCAATGAGACCAAAATTTCCTTTATACTTAATAATGCATTTCAAGCATTAAAGTCAATTTATATTTCTATAATTATATTATTCTAATTCTGAGTCTTGAAAAGAGTAAAAGTTCCCACATATAATAGTAGACTCTGTTACTTATATTTAATTTGAATTATTTTTTGTCTTTTCTTAATGATTATATGTTATATACATTTGAAACTTGTACCTGACATTGTCCAAAATCAAGTTTGCTGTGTACCTGACTAGGGCCATTGATTTTGTAAAGAACATAATACATAACTAATAGTTCAATGTGAAAACAGATTAAATATGAGGATCATTATCAGTAGAAGTAAACATGATTATCTTAATCTGAGTCTAAGACATTGGTTTTCCCCTAATGGAAATACCTGGTCTGCCATATATTTCCCATGTTCTTTATTATAATTTTAGTAATAAATCTTTTCTTGTTGACAACTTAGTATGTTCTAGAAATGAACTTTTGACCCCTCATCCTGGTTTTGTTATTGTGTATTTTTTATATAATGTTGTTTACTTGAGAAATTGCTCATTTTTGCATTAATACTTTCAGCAGAATTGGTATTATTGTTGTGTTCAGTATTTTCGTTTAGTTGGGACTGTTTATTCAAATTATTATTCACTGGAAATACAAAGTGCTCATCAATAATATTCTTGGACAGAAAAATTAATTTGGAATTATAGTGAGTTCAGACAATAACATGTTTGGATTATATTATTGTAAAACATCAAAAGATTTTTAGCACATTGCCACAATCCAGGCTATTGGCACATTAGCATATTTGAGACTACAGGCACATCAACACATTCAATATTGGAATACCACTGGAAATCAGTTGGAACATCATACATTTGGACTTGTGATAAAACTTTTGGGACTATTTGGGATTTAATTTTCAATACTGTAAGTTCTCTTTAAATTTTTACTTTGTATTCTAGGGAAATAAATTATTAGTTGAATTTTACAAAATGTTTGGTTTTAGCTCTTTTCTGTTACGTAGTTTACATGCATAGAGTCGTGACAACTCATATATAATTTTATTTATATTATTGTAATTTCTGGAAAATCATTGTTTTGCCCATATACATCAATGAAATCCTTTCCCCAATTTTAGTACCCAATGCATTCAGATTAAAATCAGGATCCTTATTACATTCTTTTATATCAATCAAATACAAACTCTTCAAGAGTTGGACCTATAACAATTTAAATACATTCATAACCCCATTGTGCCACAATATATTAACATTTATCATCTGTAAAATGTGTATTTTATAAGCATATTATATGACTTTGTTTTCTTCTTAGACAATCAAAAACATCCATATATTTTTCAAAATCTCCACATACCCAACAGCTGGCAGATAGTATTTTTATGTTTGAGCCATCCATTTTCAGTGTAAAGTATAAATTCCTCAGCTATGAAATGCACCGTGATTAGTGATCAATAGAGAAAGCATGATAAATACTCAATATAGATTAAGAAAAAATCAACTATTGATTAAGAAAACAGAAGAGTGATTTGATATATGCCAGGTAAATGCCAACTCTCAAGACTAGAACATAAACACAATTGTATGTAACTAATTTTGTACATTAACTATGTATCTATTACTATTATAGTGATCAATAGAAAAATAAAAGAAAAATTTTTAAAAAATAAATAAAACAACTAAAGTCAGAGATACACTGTAGGCTAAGTGCCGCCTTTCAAGACAGATGAAAAGCACTGGTACAATGGGTTTAAAAAATAAATAAATAATAAATAAATAAATAAATCTTTTGGCGGAGTGCATCATTACCAGAAAATAGAATAATGGCAAGAAAATGTTAAATTGTAAATGTGCATATTATTATCTGTTCATTTGATATTCGTATGTACATGTAATACAGCATTTGGTATCATAATTTACAAAGTACAGACATACTGGATTATTATTATTGTACATATTATTATTATTGTTGTTATTATTATATTATTAATATTATTATTATACCATTCTAGTGGCCTAGTGGTTAGAGCATCTGCCTCAGATGCAGGAGGTCACAGGTTCGAACCCTGGCCAAGTCATACCAAAGATTTATAAAAATGGTACTAACAGCTGCCTCACTAGACACTTGGTATTAAGAAACTAGTGGTAGGACTGGTCAGCCTGTGTCAGGATAATGTGACTTGATGGGACATCATGCTATATGTCCAGCATGATGCCCTAGTGCTAGACATCATTATAAACTTCCACACTGCAGACATCATAACGATATGACTGAAAAGTTGTTAAAGCTGGGTTAAAAATCCAAATCACACACACATACACACACTTATTATTATTATTATTATTATTATTATTAGTAAAAGTCAAGTTGTAAAGTTTTATCTCAAAAAACACACACACACAAACACCCACCCACCCACACACACCATACATGAAGGCAGTGATGCAGGTTAAAAAAGTGTGATGAGAAAGTGATCATTTTTTGTATGTGTATAGTGGAATAATGAATTAATCATGAATAGTGGTGGATCTCTCTTTACCTATCTACTAAACCAAAATTATTTACGATGCCTACTGATCTTGCAATGCTTTTCTACGTGTTTACTAAAATCTGTCTCAGTACATTTTGTATGTTTTGTAGCATTCACATTTTTATTTTTAATCTGGCTCAAAAGTGCCAGCACATACTAGACAGTGTTTGTTAATAGAACCCACAATAATGAAACAATAACAGTTTTGTGCATCCACAGAGAAAGAGTGTTACCAATACCCAATACCTATGTAACTTCCACAGAAAAACAAAGTTTGTCACCAATACTCAATACTTATGCGATTTCCATAGAGAAACAAAGTATGTTACACACTGAGCTGGGTACTATGAAGAATTTTGTACCATGGTATTTCTGAATGTACCGCAATATGTATTAAGTATACAGCAATTATATTAGGGACCAAAAATTCAGTGTTCTGGGCCTGACACTGTTTTGTTTAATTTCTTTCTGCCAATAGCTGGGAAAATATCATGCTCTGATTTATAGCAAAAATAACACCTATTATATCCATGATAATATTTGAAAAAAATATTATCTCAAGATAAAGAAAAAAGAATAGACAATATTTCAGCTCGAAAGAAAATCACAGCACCCACCCACCCCAAATAAAGAAAATTAAATGGCCAGTACCTTATAAAAGCTGTAACTAAAGTTAGATGATTAAGATTAAACAAGACCTGATGCTGTAACATAAAAGCTGTAACTAAAGTTAGATGATTAAGATTAAACAAGACCTGATGCTGTAACATAAAAGCTGTAACTAAAGTTAGATGATTAAGCTTAAACAAGACCTGATACTGTGAAAGACACCATGCTGTCGTTAGACAGCCTATTAACAAAAATAGTAATTGTTGACACTGAAGTCTAAAATTATCTAGCTACACTATTGATGAACTAGGCATGGAAACTTTGAGTGGGATGCCAACACACAGGCAAGATATTTATCAGAGAGGGCCAGTAAATATAAAACACGCTTCCTCAATAAACAAGAAAATATTTACTGCACTTCAGAAATTATGCAAAGTTCAGACAGGAAACAAGTGCACTTCTGAAAATTGTAGGATGATGTGCAGTCTTACAAAGGAATACATATACTTAACACATTCACATATTCTTGTAATTAATTAAAACATATCATGTGTTTTCTGGCATGAGTGACACCTGTCAAAGATGTTATTTAAAGGTTAAGAGCATAATTATATTTGCAATAATCACCATTAATTTTCTGACAGATATAACCATTTTTAAAAAAAGGCAATTTTTAAATCTAAGTTGTCATATCCTCTGGAACAAATCAGGGAACTATTAAAGATTTTGATATTTTTAAAGCTAAGTATGGTCTCTGTACAAATTTCCTTTCTTTTTCCTTTCTTTTCAAGGTAAAATTCAATGTGTAAAATTCTTATGTAAAAAGTTACAGTGAGATGTAGCAACACCGGTCAGATCATTTATCTCTTTCATTTCTGGAAATTGTATTTCATAATAAAAAAGGTTGTAAAGATCTTTACAAACCACTTTTAAAAATGGATGTTACACCAACTAATAAAAAGAAATGGGATGAAACTTTCAATTTGAATATGGATGTGTGGTCTAACATATATGCTAAAGTTTCATAATAACAAGAAACTCAAAATTACAATGGTTTCAATTTCTTGTTACTCACAGAATTTCTCTATTGATTTCATTTTTGTAAAAAAATAAAATTGTCTGGTACTGATAAATGTACTTTTTGTAAAAGTTTCCAGGAAACAAAACTGCATTTGTATTGGGAATGTAATGTGCTAAACAGGCATTGAAATGACATATCCCACTGGATTCAGAATTCAGTGAACACAGATACTGTGCCAAGGCAAAGACAATAATACTGGGAGATACAAGTACAGACGGAATATATGAACAACCTTTGTATTTTTGTTTCTTTGAGATTAATTTTATATATATATATATATATATATATATATATATATATATATATATATATATATATATAATTAATTTGTATTGTATGTTGGCCTTTCTCCATGACTATATGACATGTATATCTATATTGTGTGACTGACCCTGGTCAGTAATTGAGTGTGGGTCTACCTAATATCTTGTTATTTTATAAACAACATATTAATTGCTAATATTTCTCTATGATTTTAGATTATATATTAAGATCATTATTACCGGAGGTAAACATGATTACTTGTGTCTGAGTTTAGGACATTAGTTTTTCACTTTGAAATTCCTGATCTTGTTGACAGCTTAGAATGTTACAGAAATGAACTTTTGACCCTAATCCTGGTCCTCATATTGTGACATGTTTTTATATAAGGGAGAAGTAAACAGAATGACTCATTCCTATTTTAGCATCAGTCTTTAGAGGAGTCAATTTTAGTTGTGTTTCCATTAATATTAGAGATTTATTTCAATTATTCATTGGAATTACAAAGTGCTCAATACATCTTGGACTAAACACTATTTTGGGATTATTGTGAATTCATTCAAGAAAATTTTCAATTATATCTATGTGATACATCAAGATTGTTGGCACATTAGCACATTCGAGATTACTTGGACATCAGCACATTCAAAATTGTTATTCAATCTGAACATGACTGGAATTCATTCAGAATACTCTATACATTTATTTTACTTGTTATAGGACTTTTAGGACTATTTGAGTTTCATAATATTTTAGGTTCTTTTTAAATTTTTACTTTGTATTCTAAGGAAATAAATTATTTGTGAAATTTTACAAGACTTATTGGTTTTTGCTTTTTTCTGTTACCTAGGTTAAGATTATCAAGTCATAAGAAAAGGGATGTGTCCTGAATTGAGGGGCTGAAAGTTTTTCTTAATGACCACTATAATTCTGAAGAATATATTGCAATCAAATCTGAAAAGAAAGAAACATCTATTTTGATTTGGAACAGTGGAGGCCAGTATTCTAACAGTAACTAAGAAAAATGTGTTACAATTTAAATGCACATTTTATAACATTATAGTGTATAATGTTTTTGTAATATATGATTTACATTATAGTGTATAATGTGTTTGTAATACATGATGTACATTATAGTGTATAATGTGTTTGTAATATATGATGTACATTATAGTGTATAATGTGTGTGTAAGACATGATGTACATTATAGTGTATAATGTGTTTGTAAGACATGATGTACATTATAGTGTATAATGTGTTTGTAAGACATGATGTACATTATAGTGTATAATGTGTTTGTAAGACATGATGTACATTATCGTGTATGTGTTTGCAAGACATAATGTCACTTCATTCCTGATCAACTGATATGAACTGAAAACTCTCTGCTTTTGTCTTTCATCTTATGTTGACAAAAAGAATATGTTTAGAACTATATACAAATATGTATACGTGTATGTATCATCTAGCGCATATTGTTTGTTGAAATTCTCCCCTTGGATACAAACTATTCAGGATGGTCTAATTATTGGTGTAAGGTAGATGTCACCTGAACACTTGACAATACATGCAGAAGAAGACATGTTTAACATTATAGAAAATGATGAATCAGCCCATTTTATAGTTACCTACCTAAATCACCCATTTATTATTGGTGAAGATTTCAATGCATGATTTCACTTCAATAGAACCTGATTTTGTTATAAATGATAGTAAGAAGATCATTGATACGAATATTGTCGAGGATATAGATTTAGGGGGATGAACAAATAAAGACAAAAAGGGACCTAAATCACTATGGCAAGAATTTACTGAAATTTTGTCAGTTACCTGGAATGAGGATTGCAAATGGCAGATGTGGGGATGATAAAGGTATTGGAAACTTCATATGTATACAAGATAACTCTGCTACAACCATACACTACTTACTTTTAGATCAATCATTATTTGCATGTATAACTACCTTAAGGATTGGTAATATAATTGAATCTATTCATCAACCAATAATATTTCACTTGGATCTATCTGATCCCATCACCATCACAGCTGATAAAATGAGAGCATTTCTCCAAGAGTCACATTCATATCGAATGAAACAGAAAGATATATATTTGTCCAAAATGTCAGCTCTGAAAAATCTAATACTATACTTACAATGATTGAACAAAATTAACTCAGTTTCAACTCTGAATTCTTTTGTGGAGACCATTTGTGAATCAGCACAGACAATGAAAGTAGATCAAAATGATGACAATAAAAGAAGTGATTGATTTTCAGTCAACAAACAACTGTGATATGATGCAGGCTGTAAAGTAGCAACATTGCATGCACTTGATGCACTTAAAAACTTCAGAAATAATATGGAAGATAATTTGGCTTTATATAAGTACAACAGAAATATGTACAAAAACACAACAGGGCACAAATACAACCTATAGAGAGAAAAGGAAAAAGCAAGTCTTGAAAAAGCTTTGTCAGATAATGACTCAAAATGCATTTGGAGACTTTTAAAATGTCCAAGCACCATGCGTGAAATAATTAACATCACCGGATGGTACCAGTACTTTTCTGAGTTATTTAATATACAATATGAGATGGACCAAAATTTTAGATTAAATGAAACAACTAATATTCACCATGAAAATCTGGATGGCAAAATAACTGAATCAGAAGTAGAACATGCTGTAAAATGTATAAAGTCAGGAAAATCAGGTGGAATTCATGACCTTTCAAGAGACCTTTTTAAGGCAACTGGAAATATTATGGTACCTATCTTAGTATCAATGTTCAATAAATTATTTGATCTTGGATACTTCCAAAAGTGTTGATCCATGGCTGTTATCACACCAATTCAAAAAAAGGGGAATATAAATATGCCTGAAAATTATAGAGGGATTAACCTTTTGCCAGTTCTCAGTGAAATATTTACCTCCATTTTAAATGAGAGAATATATAACTGGATCAAAGAAAATAATACTTTAGGTGAAAAGCAAGCTAGCTTTAGAAGTGGATATTCCACTATAGATAGTATATTTACCCTAAGCACATTGATATGTAAATATCTGAGGCAACAGAGAGGTAGGTTTTATGCCTTGTTTTTGATTACGAGAAAGCCTTTGACTGTATTGTCAGCTTATTTTATCATAAATTAGTAAATACTTTATCATAAATTAGTAAATGAAATATTAATAGTAAAATGCTTATGATACTAAAAGCCATATATGCAAATGTCAAAGCTTGTGTGAAAATGCCAAATGGCTTGAGAGAATTGTTTAACTTCCTGGCTGGGGTAAGGCAAGGTTGTGTTTTATCACCTATTTTATTTTCATAATTGCTAAACAATTTCAAGACACATTTCTGATCAGAATAATTGTGTAACACCAGAATTTGCAAAATGACCTGGTTGCTTTTGCTGAAACTGCTACTCAACTTCAAAGAATTCTAAAAAAAGTAAAAGAATTCTTCAACATCTAGAAATTAAACATAAACCTGGAAAAAACTAAAATTGTAGTGTTTTGAAAAGGGGATATTTGAGAAGATACAAAAATTTATATTTTGGTGATTGCTTGATAGGGACAGTATCTAATTATAGATTTCTTGCCTGTGTATTTTCTTTTAAAAATTAATGTGTCAAAAACCCTAGCAGCAGAAGCTGCAAAGCCACTTTATAGTTTGAAGACTAGTCTTAATCAATTTAGTAAACTGTCTACAACAACTTTATCCCAAATATTTGATATTAAAATATTACCAATTTTTGAATTATGAGTTGGAAGTCAGGGGTTTCTACAATTGACATTGAAGCTGTACATATGTCATTTTGCAAATACATTATTGGTATTATTAAATACATACTAGCGGTAAATGCTTTTATCTATAATGAATTGGGTAGAATGCTAATGCAAGTAGTAAAATATGTAAGAATTCTTAAGTACTGGCTCAAATTATTAAAGATGACTGATGACAGATTCCCAAAACAAGGCTAGAACCCACAACTGACATGGGGGAAACACTGTGACAGTTGGGCGAATAAAGTTAAGAATCTATGGTTTTCATACAGAATGGGAGAAATTTGGGCTAATCAAGGGGGGGGGGGTGACAAGAAACTCTTTCTCATTATATTTAAACCATGTCATAAAGATATTTTTCAACAAGAACAAAATGGAGACTTAAATTCCATGGATAGATTATAATATTATAATATCTTTGTACAATGTCAGCCAGCTATGCATGTTTAGAAATGGAAGCTTTCCCATAATGTCAAATATAAATAGGTATAAAAATATTCCCTATGTTGAAAGATTGTGTCCTTTTTTTGCAGATATAGAAGTTGATTTTCACTTTGCTGTCAAATGTCCCATGTATGATAATTTGAGAAAGGCCCATGTACCTTCATATGTTCATTGTAATGCAAATAACATCAAGTTTTATGACTTTATCTTGTAAACCATCAGTAATATTAATATCCTACATAGGTTTGCTGTTTATCTAGGAAACTCTTTACAAGGGAGAGAATCAGTGTGTTAATCCTAGAATTGTTACGTTTTGTGGTTGTACCATATTTTTAATACCTGTAATTTGGGCCACTGGCCTATGAAGGGAGATGTCAAATACTACTCATGTTCAGGGCAGCATGTTGCACCATCCCAAGCAGGAGGTGGTGCACTGCTCACCTCGTGCCCCATGTAGCAGGCTACTTCCTCTTTTTAAGGAGGTGAACCACTGCACTAGCATGCATATCCCTCCCTTTAAAGATGTGGAGCACCATTGAAGCATATTGCTCCATTCAATTAGGGAAGTGGATCACAACACAAGCATGTTCTCCCTCCCATTAGGGAGGTGGAGCACCATGCAAGTGTGTTGCTCCTACCTGAAAGGGAGGTGCAGCACCGCAAAAGTGTTGCTCTCTCATGTTCGGGAAGTGGTGCACTGCACATCTCATGTCAAGCAAAGCATTTTGCCCCCTCGTACATGAGAGGTGGTGCACCACTCCCAACATTTTAAGAGTAACACATTGCACCTCTCAAAAGGGAAAGATCAGCACTACACCCTTCTGAGCAATCTGATTAAATCCAGGTCTTCAACATGAAGATCTGACAGTGACCATGTATGTTAGGGTCATGTTCTGGCAACCTTTTAATTAGCCATTCGAAATGCAGCTTTCAGAAATCTGAAAGTGAATCCAGTCATTTGGCACACATTGACATTCTTCAACCATTCTGCTCAGTCTCCCAAATCGAAAATATAAGACTTCATAGGATTGGCTGATAAAATTAGTGATTATGGTAATAATGTAGGTCACATGAACATGAACCCTAAGTGGTCACTGTCAGATCTTCACATAGGATAGTGGAGATCTGATTTTAATCAGATTGCCCCTCTGAGTGATGCATCAGTTGATGAGGAACTATTCCCCAATTATCACTCATTGGCCTCACGGTATAAGGATCTTCTACTGGCATAAAGTCCAAGAAGATCCTTTCTCTGTTTGAATATCTATGGTAAAACCTCAACCAGACCTCTTGCATCTTCCCCATTTCTCCATGACAGAGGAAAATTCTACTGCCAGTTATTGGGTAATTTCCCTGAAGTGGCCTGTTGAGCCTCCCCAAACAGATGCTGGTTTGTCCAAAGAAAGAGAAAAATAAGTACTTTCAGTGGGACCATTGCATGCATTCCCATGAAAACAATTGAGATCATGCAACAGAAAGCTAGGTTACTCTTCGCTATAGCTTTGCATGTTGATATCATCTCACCTACATCGTTCAGTATACTGAGAGAGTCCTTGAAGGCATGCTTTACAACACATGTTGGAAGCTGTGGCCACAGCATTCAGGTTTTTGGTCCCTCCACCAGGATCTGTTCCACTGTTTGTCCACAGTCATGAAAGAAGTCAGAACTCATTCCATTTCATGACTTTGTTTATGTCTGAATGAATTTCCTCATGAACCAGAACTTTGTCCGGGTTCCATTGGATTGCATATATCTAATCCTGACACTTCAAGAGGTACTATTGGTCAATACATCATTGTCTCCTCTCCTTTACCATCTTATTGAGAACCTTAAACACCACTGCAAATCTGATTTCTTTAGGATGTCTTCATATCCACTCTCAAGAGTTTCTTCTTCTTACAGGGCAGAAGTCATGCAGAGATTTTTTACAAGCTCTGAATCATTTAGGACAAGACTTACATCACGGTTGGCACTGGTAGATAATTTGGGGCCTATTCCTAACTGGGGTCATCATGCAAAAACCTGACCCCCAATCCTATCTGTTTGCCAATTCCAGTTGGGATGCTCACTCATAGTTGCAGGGTATAATTCTTCAGGGTTTTCAAGACTCTGGACATTTTGACCCTCTGCATCAACAACCTTGAAATGAAAGCTGTATTTCTAAGGTTGCAAGGTGGCATCAACAAGTAAAGGGACAATGATCATGGATGTTCATTGCAGCATATCTCATATGTCAGGGAGGCACACATGCCCTTTCTCTTGTGTGGAGATCTGGAACCTATTTCCATTTGCCATCTTGGTGAAAGTCACCCTCTGAGTTCACCACATTCAAGGGGAAAACATTTTAGCACACAGTCTGTCCAGGTCAGGCAAAACAGTCCTCACAGAAGACTCGACACCATTCCATAACATAGTCCCTTTTCTCACTATGATGGTCTATAACCCAAACCCCTCCATGAATCACTGAATAAGGCCTCCTTTCAGGACCTCCAATTCAAGGCTGATTTTCATTCACTCTAGTGTCTGCAAGAAGATGCAGCAAGATTCATGCCTTGTCTATTGACACATGCTGTCTCTAGTTGAATGGAGATTACAAATCTGTTTCTCTCCTTGTTAACTGGCATGTTTGCAGCTCATGAGGTTTGAATCATTATGTCCTGCTCCCTTCTCTTATCATGAAAACTTTATGAATGCAATGAGTTTTTGTTTTCACTTTCTAATTTGAAAGATATCTATCAACAATTAAAAAAACCCACTGACACAATGGAATACACTACAAAATAATTTGTTACCTGCACACATTCACAAATTAGAGTCTTTATCAGGAGTATTTTGTATATAGGCAAAAAGGACATTTACATTTACTGTAACTTACTTGCAATGAAGAGATTTTGATTGTGAAAGGTAATGAATAGACAGGGAAGTTCACAATGAAGGGGTTTTGATTGTAAGAGGTGATGAATAAACAAGCTCAATAATAGGACACTATGCCTTTCTATATGAACTGTTTAATTACACTCATTTAATTTATAACACATTTCTTGAGGTTTTGTGATAATTAACAAATCCATGGAAATATTAAAACAGCAAAACAAGAACATAAGTGTATACTAAAAGTTTACTATAACATAGTGATGTAGTGAAAAATCAATATTACTTACCTTGAGCATCAACAGGTCTGTTATTTCTCACTTTGACTGAGCAATGGATGGAAAATAAGCAAATGGCAATCAGTTGAAATCAGCAAATTTCAGTCTGTGTGAAAGGCAGTCTACACTTTTATGACTTAAAGTTGCTTATTGTCATGAAAATGTGTCACATGTTGAACCTTCACTGTACTAGAAATGATTAAGATATCTACAGACACACTAGACTGAGGAGGCTGATAAAACTCAGTAACACAGAGCACATGTAGAAGCTGCTACTCCTGAATTCAACATTATAACAGTGGACTGCATCTTATGTAAAATCAATAAAGATTCATGTACCAGTTTTCAGTCTTACCTTCCTCGTAATCAGCCCAGATGACATAAAATCACTGATCTAGAAACCCATTATTATGAGAAGGAAGGTAGAAGTTTATTGTAATGACAGTAAAATGCAAGGAAAATATGCACTCATGCAAGGAAAATGTATGTTTTGAACTCCAAAGAGTATTTTCTCTTTGCTTTTAAATGCATGTTATGATGTGACAATTGTACTGCATAAAGACCAGTGCATAAGTTTTCATAAACCAACTAGAATGATCATAAATCCAAGGTACAAAATTTGGACAATTGTTTAACTTTGTACCAAAAAAACACATTTAATAAAACCTGATAAAGACTTGAGCTTTTGGTAATGGGTGCACTAAAGTGCCCTATTCATTACAATTTGCTCATTAAGGCCTTAAACAGAGGAACTTGTTTTACAATTTGCCCATTAGGGCCTTAAACAGAGGAACTTGTTTCACAATTTGCCCATTAGGACCTTAAACAGAGGAATTTGTTTTACAATTTGCTCATTAGGGCCTTGTTTTACAATCTGCCCTTTAGGGCCTTAAACAGAGGAACTTGTTTTACAATTTGCCCATTAGGGTCTTAAACAGAAGAACTTGTTTTAAAATTTGCCCATTAGGGCCTTAAACAGAGGAATTTGTTTTACAATTTGCTCATTAGGGCCTTAAACAGAAGAACTTGTGTTACAATTTACCCATTAGGGCCTTAAACAGAGGAATTTGTTTTGAGAAGCCAAAATCATGAGAAAGTGGACATTCAATGGACACAAATCCTCTCCAAGAGGATGTGGAAAGCATGAATTCCAACTCATTCAAGGACTGACCAATACAAGGAATATCTCATGAAAGGATTTGAAGTTGATCAGCAAAGAGTATAATTTTGTCAAAATGTAAAAACACAAATCTTGGTCTACAAAACAAATTCTTCTCATAATATTGCATCAGAGTATGCTGAATGGTTCTTTAGTTATGCCGATTACGATTAATACCCTATGTAAAGAATGAAGTTGACTCTCAAGGTGCATAACTCTGTCTGTAATGGAGTAAATGAGTCAAGACCCATAAAAGGCACATCTAGGGTTAAGAGACAATGTACTTACTAAATTCCATCAGAATAAGTTGATCAGTTCTTAAGCTTTGCAAATGCAAGCAACATTCCAAATTTGCCGTCTGAAGACTTTGACTTGCTTGTCAAGGGGCATAACTCTGTCCAAATGGAGTAGAGGGGATTAAATCGATAATAGATTGATGAAAGTCTATGAGATGATGTGGACAACCAACTAAATCGGACTATACTGAATGGTTCTTCAGCTATGCCAGTTCCCAGCAACATTCCAGCTGAAGCTGTTAAGTTAATTATCACAGGCCATCTATCTAAAATGGAACTGTCAAAACAATGTCCATAACAGGTTCATCTAGGTCTGAGTTAATGTTCATAACAAACTGCATCAGAATATGTTGATTGGTTCTTTAGCTGTGCAAGCAACATATTAGGATATTACGTTAACTGTCAAGGGCCATGACTCTATTTAAAATGCAGGGGCCCCAGATGGTCAAGTGGACTAAGGTACTAGCATTTTTACTGATGACTTGCACATCTCACCTCTGTTCATGTGAGTTCAAGTCTCAATTAGACCAACAAGAGTCTGCAAGAAAGCTTGCCAGTAGTTTTCCATGGTTGACAGTTCTTCCTGGGGTCTTTCCAGGTTCTTCCTTCATTAAATATACTGGCCACCATGTATAGCCTATCATATGCTGAAAAATGGCATTAAACCCCACAAAAATAAAAGCCAAAACCTATCTGAATTGACAAGAGGAAACCCATTAAAGGTATATATAGATCTATGAAACAATGTACTTTCCAATTTGCACTAACATATGCTGAATTTCTTCTAGGCTATGCTGGTAGCAAGGATCTATTGCAGTGGATGTTTAAATTCATGGAAAAGGGCAATATCTCTATCAAAATTGGATCTGAAAAGATGAAACCTTAAATGTTTTTTCAATGTATAATAGGCAATTTACCTGCCAAGTGGCATCCAATTAAAAGTAAGGGTTGCAGAGCTTTTTATAATTACAAAAAATTGTGAATGGGTGGCCAGATAGATGAATAGAAAAGGTGATTACTATAGGACTCCTGCATCTTGATGCAGAGCACTAATAATACATGCAGATGTGAAGCAAGCACTTCTAGACAGTAACTCTAAAAAATTGGTATTACAATAAGTTGGAACCAGCAGAATGCCCCAGATTGCTGTGGTACAGCAAACCAGTGATTGCATAACTTAACTTAAAATGAGTCAAAGCCATTGAGATATCAAAATATACACTCTTGTTGAATACTTATCAATGTGGTCATTAATAGCTTTAGGGTCATCAAGTTCAAATCCTCCCTATATTTTTGCAAATCAGAATTACTGTCACTGCTACCAGCATTGCTTGAACTAGACTGTGCAGACTCAAGTTTGTAGAGGGCATCATGGAAGATTGCTTTGTTTCAACTAACTGAACTGCTTTAAATTACGCCATTATTATTATTATTATTATTAAAGTTAATGGGACCAAGTCCCTTCCTTCTCTTAATATCCTTATTTCTGTCATCAGTGCCACCCCCTCTGCCCATCTAGGGCTCATTTCTCCACCTCTTTTCCATATTACAAAAATACCTCCTTAAAGCTTATTTTCTGTTAATGCCATGTATTTTCATATATATTTAATGTACTAGTAGGATGCATTTATACATGTGACTGTGTCTATTCTACTTCCAGTTAGATGCCATCATAAATTTTCTCACTAACGTCAAGTTTTCTGGTTGCTGCAACAGTGCCCATTTGTTCCTAAAAGCACCCCTGTTTTTAAAAAAAATATAAAACAAAGAAAATAATCAATTATCACATCACTGATTATATACATGAAACTTACCCCTACAGTGCTTTTTGTACATTGTAACAATCAATGTAAAAATTAATTATCATGATGAAAATACACTGAAACTAAAATGATTTTGAATGATGAAATGTTGACACCTGTGACAGTGAATCAAATACAAAATACAAGAATACAATGAACATTACACTATAAGCCACCAGCACCATCCCCAAATTTAATTGCCCTCTATGTAGGTATCAAAAGGGCATGGTTAACTCTGGAAATTTATTACCAATGGGTCTCAGTGACCTTGACTTGTGGTAAAGATATGCTGTCTTGAAAAAATATTTACTGAGCAGAAACAAATATTTTATTAAACTTTTCTGTGATATTTATCTCTGATCTTTAAACTAAAATATCTGTTTCTTTCTTGACCTCAATGCCAGCCATCAAAATGTTTGGTCAAGGAACATACTCCACTCTATTTACAAAAGTTTTTGTGCCAAGGCAATTTTTCTTTGAGTCAAAGTCAGCACTCTAAATTAGCAACAGTCTGCTAGTCCAAGGGTAGAAAATTTCCTGTCAGATTAGAAGTTTTTATAATTTCAAAATACTGATGGCTAATAAAGTTTCAGTTGTCACCAGTCAGCATTTGCTGGAAAGAGTAGTGAAGATACAGCTGGTCTAGTCATTCTGGCTACATAGAAATTTTTGTTAAATTCAAGGCCTTATAAATAACCTTCATCTTTGATTGTTTGACCTGCAAATCAATAGTCATCTTCCTGAACCTAAGTGCACCCTTCTGCAAACTTTGGCCAAGGTATGTGGTTTAGATCTTCCTTTTCACAGTGACCTTGACATCTGACCTTATGACTCCAAAATCAAAAGGCTCTTTTATTACTCAAAGTGTAAGCCATTCACAAACTATGATGAAGTAAATGGATAAGAACACATTTTTATGCAAAAATCAGTTTTCATTTTTCAGTCAGTGACCTTGACATATGACCTTATATACAAACATCAATTGATTTCTTCTTCATTCCAGTGAAAGCCATAGTTAAGGTCTGTGATGTAGAATGTAAGTATGTTATGTGTAGGCTGTCAGTGTTCAATCCAGAAATGGACAAAGTGGTGCCTGAAGCGAATAGAAATCTGTGCAAGATTGGAAGGAACAATGTACATGTATAAAACTGGAAGAGGTATGTAAAGAACTCTTGGGGTTTATTGACAGAAAAAATATTAATACCATTAAATACTTCAGACCAGTGTCATGATCCCAATTACACCTACATTCCGAGTGAGACAACACCTGATTACATCATCACTGACAACATCACTCAATCCAGCTACAAGATAAAGATGAGGTATCTTTATTATCTAATAATTTTCACTGAGTCCACAGATTTATGAATGTAAACCCCTTGGACCACACATAATAAAGTTAATACTGATATAATTGATGTATACCTATATGAAAAGTATCCAACACTTAATTTACCTCCTTGACTACAATGACATTTAAAAGTTATTAGCAGTCCTATCACACTGTACTACAGAAACATCTGAACTGAACAATGACATGTAAGAGTTGTTAGCAGCCCTATCACACTGTACTACAGAAACATCTGAACTGAACAATGACATTTAAGAGTTGTTAGCAGCCCTATCGCACTGTACTACAGAAACATCTGAACTGAACAATGACATTTAAGAGTTGTTAGCAGCCCTATCGCACTGTACTACAGAAACATCTAAGCTGAACAATGACATTTAAGAGTTGTTAGCAACCCTATTGCACTGTACTATAGAAGCATCTGATTTGACTATTCCTGTTAAAAGGAGTAAACACACGGAAAAGACCAAAAAAACACAACGATAAGCTAGAGTGTGAAGCACATAGCAGTAAACCTCTTGGCAAGCAATATTTGTTTTATGTACAACACAAATATGCAAAACAAGAATTTTGTTGTGCACAAAGAATTACTACCGGTAGTCAGAATATCAACTTAAAAATTCAGCAACTTGCAGAATGTAATATTAGTCATTTTCTTTAATCGATCATTGCAGACAACAGTTAGGAAACATTTTCTTTGCACTGAAATCATCAGTGATGGCTCCAATACTGAATTCTATTGCAGATGTGGTACTTTTACAGGGTATTTGAAAGAGATATACATACCCAAGATAAATCACAAATTTTATGAAAAATTCAAATTTTAAAAAGCAAATAGGTTTGAAAAAATGTGACACATGTTATGATCACAAATTGGAATATGCTTGATGACAATATATGTTGTGTATCGTTCTGTTCTTTGCAAAACTGAAAGACACCAGGCCAGGGCAAAAGGAATACATATACATTATATACATATAATATATATAATACATATATATACATATAATACATATATATATATATATATATATATATATATATATATATATATATATATATATATATAAAATACATATGAATACAGACAGCCCAAACAAAAATATTTACTGCCATTCTGAACAACAAAAGCATAACAGTGTGCGATGGAGAAATGGAACATTCATTCTGGAGCATAAGAGTATAGCATAAGGTTTTTATTTGATTTTGTGGAGTTTAATGCCATTTTTCAGCATATGATAGACTATACCTAATGGCCAGTATAAATGGTTGAAGGAGACCCAGGAAGAACCACTAACCCATGTGAAGCTACAGGCAAGTTTTCTCATGTACCAACACTGAATAACTATAGTACTATCATTCTTCTGCCAACATTTCTGAAAACTGATGAGAAAATATTGCAAAAGTATATGCAAAAGTTCATGAATAAAAATGCTGTAAATTTCCCTTGCCAACAACAATAAGGTTTTCAAAGAGCATTTTGAAGTATTAGAACAACCTTAAACTTGCATGAAGTAATCCAGTATTACTAGTAAATTTAATAATGACCAGCGTATTTGTAGCACATATACATACTGCATTTTAAGAGTCACAGAAAGCCTTTGATTAGAATCTGGCACAGTGAAATGCTGACCGAAGTAAACAAGATTGGTATCAGAGGTAAAATCTGGTAATATTCAGATGAAAATATTGTAAATCCAGTCACACTGTACCGCACAATGTCCAGGTTTGTTTCTAATGAAGCAGGGTGTAAGACAGAGCAAACTTCTATCTACATTCTTATACCTTTTACCACTAATGAACCTCTTAATAATCTTGTAATGAACTACACTGGTTGAAAAATTGGCTGAAAACTCCAGCTGTCCAACATTTGCTAATCTTTGGTTTTATGTAAGTAGTCCCAATTGTGAAAGCAAAGTGATTTGTCAATAAGATGCTTGATGATCCAATGAAAACTAAGACCAGATGCATTCAGTAATATTTTATCATTCACTGCATTCAGCTGCAGGTAAAAGCTAAGCACTCTTTGAAAAACTGCTGGAGAAAAATGGTTTGTCGTAATACTTGCTAAGTTGCATGGCAATCTATGAAAAAGAGAAGGACTAGTTTGCACTCACAAGACTGTGTGACAAATGGAAGGATGGATGGACAGACACAAGAATTCATGTATACTCCCCACCTCTATAAAGGTGGAGGGGTATAAAAAAAATGCAAAATAATGGTTCATGATTGCACATGGATGGGGAAAATGGCAACCATTTACTCATATGAGGGGCCAGTGACAACAGAGTAAAAGATCAAACTGAATTATAAATGTCTACTGCTTTCCTGCAGTATTAATTTTATAAAAGAACTAGTAAAATTTGCCAATATTTAGAATCATATTAGAAATATTTTTATCTGTTTTCAAAACTGCTAATTGTACAAACCATACAAAAACACCATTATCTACACTGAATTTGTTCATGCAGACCTACATACATAGAACATGTTCAGGTCTTAGTCCAAATTTCTTTGCATAGTAGTTCCTGATACATTAATAGAAAAAAATCCCAACCAATCAAAAGTACCAATATCCATATCATTACTAATGACTCCTGAATGTTGTCTGCGTCATTACTCCCTCTGCTAAATGTCATAACTAATTCACATTTTACTTAGTCTGATAAGACACTAGACTGATTCCAGATCTGTATCATGCAAATGGGCAACATAGTTCAGGGAAAGTCAAACAGTCTTCTGTAATTTAAAGAGATTGACATAAATAAAATTATTTATCTATAAATTAAATTTTATTATATATCATAGTGACTTGTTTGCTTAAGGAAACTGTGCCCTCTAAAAAAAAAACAGCATTAATGACACTAAGGCTCTGCCTAACCTGAACAATGAAAATCAAATGGAATGGTGTTTTAAATATTATTTAAGGATGTTGGAGTATCTAACATTTTAACAATTGATTGTTTTACATAGCATAGGGTACAAGCAATTCAAAATCATTAAATTAAAAAAAATTATAGGTTGGTGTGAATTTTCTTGCACTACTCATAGATGAATATGTTATGTTTATTTAATTTATATTGTGTGCCTGACCTTTGTCCATGACTGAGGGTAGAGATTTGGCTTAGCAGACTATTGTCATGTAATGTCTACCTGAGTTTTGTCATAGTTATAAGTGGTAAACAAGAAGTTTAATTATATTTAAGTTTAAAGTCTGACCTTGTTAACAAATTAGTGCATTCACCATTAGAAATGACCCACATCCAGGGCATTTTGTCATGTTATAGGACAGGTTACAGTCTGTATATAAAGAATTAGGTAAACAATTATTCATTCCTGTTTTACTATCAGTCTGTGGAATCACGTTTAGTGTATTCAGTTATAAGTTGTGAGGAATTATTTATTTAATTTATTCATTGGAATTATAACGTGCTCATTGACTTTTTGGACCAAAACACTACTTTGGGATTACTGAAGACTTAATCAAAGACATTCTAGATTATATCATTGTGATACATCAAGACTACTGGTACATCGACTAGGGGTATAGGTGGCTCTGGATAGAGGTAGTACCTTTGTTGTCTGGCAGCTGCACTCTCTGAGTGGACGGATGCACTGGCCCTCATCCATCTCCCAAATCTCTCACGTCTGCTTCCAAGAAGGAATCCTTTCCCAGCATACCCTGGTACACTGCTTCAGCTGGTGGACCAAACAACGTTGAGGGGGTGATGTTAACACTGCATCACTAGGTATATGAACTTCAACAGTGAAGTCACTGGCTAAGGCGGAAGGTCTCTACAAATCAACAGCCAAGTGTTCAGAACCAGGGTGCACCATATATATTAGTGGACTGTACCTGTGGCTGACCAGCTATGGTTCAAAATAGTAGGGAAAGCAGATCTCTTCAGCCATGGTTGGCCATCTGCCTAGGAGAATGAAACTCTGATATAAAACCTATGGCCTGTGGACCTCGCTGTCACCATCCTGGCTTGCTGGGCCATGGCAGATGAACCCCAGGTTTAAAGGGTGGGGCCAGTTTGCGCAGACTGCACTCCACCTAAAAGCTCCATTGCACAGGCATGAAGGAAATGTCTACTGTTTACGTCTACCACTAAATCTGTATGACTCTATCAAGCCTTGCAGTGATGGAAAAGGGGTGGAAATGGCAGGTGAAAGATGTCACTGGATGTCGCAGTCCCAATCCTACATGCAGGTGACTCAGGCCTTGGCAGTCTGATGTTAATCCAGAGATGACACCATCACCAGGTAGCAGCCTGAGTGACCAAGCAGCCTTTTCTTGGGACAGCACTGCTTACTCCACATGGAGAGAGGCCTAGAAAAGGTGGCCTAACCAAAGCTTGTCTCCTTAAACCCCCCCCCCCCAGTTGGCCTGCCACAGCCAACGGGCATTTTCCAATGCGGTCAAAACATAACAGAAAAGACAAGGCATGCCCCACCTGCCTCGCATCATGGGAAAAGACTAAAATTGGCTTGTTGGAACATCAGAACAATGCTAGACTCAACCGACAGCAACAGACCAGAATGACGCTCTGCCTTAATCGCACACGAACACTCTTGCCTTGGTGTTGACATTGCTGCACTTAGTGAAGTCCATCTTTCAGAGGAAGGAAGTCTGAGAGAACTTGGCACTGGATACACACTGTACTGGTCAGGAAAACCAAAGACTGAAAAACGACTTTCAGGAGTCGGTTTCATGGTCAAGGACTCAATCGCCACCAAGTTAACAAACCTTCCCACTGGTCACACCAACCGCATCATGTCTGTGCATCTCCCATTAGGGAACCAACAACACGCCACATTCTTCAGTGTATATGCTCCAACACTCCAGGCAGATCCTTCTGAAAAGGATAAATTCTATGCTGACCTGCACAGACTTCTCCAGAGCGTCCCAGAGACTGACAAAATAATCATCCTCGGAGATTTCAGTGCCAGTGTGGGCTGAGACTCAGAGACCTGGAAAGCCATTCTTGGGAAACATGGCGTGGGTGGTTGCAATGACAATGGGTGCCTGCTTCTTGAATTTTGCGCACAACTACAGCTCACCATCACAAACACCATACTCCAGCAGAAAGACAGCCTGAAAATGACCTGGATGCACCCTACATCAAAACACTGGCACCTAAATGATTACATCATAGTACGCCAGAGGAACTTAAAAGATGTCCTTCATACCAGAGTGATGCCCAGTGCAGAGTGCTACACAGATCATCTTCTTGTCCAATGCAAGCTCAACTTCCACTTCAAGCCCAGGCCCAGACAACAAGGAGGCACCCTGAAAAGGAATCTCCAGGTCAAAAACCTGTTGCCTGCAGACTTCAAGGCAGATTTTCAAGAGAGCCTGCAGTCTAGACCTGAAGAACCTAATTTTCTGCCAGACCTACCTCCGAAAGAGATGTGGAACCACATCAAGGCTGCCATTCTGCAAACCTCAGAAGAAATCCTTGCATTCACCACTAAGAAAACAAAGACTGGTTTGATGAAAACAACCAAGAAATCCAAGAACTGCTTGCCAAAAAGAGATCAGCACACCAAGCCCACTTTGCTCAATCATCCTGTCCACAGAAGAAAGCAGCCCTCCAGCACAGGCTCTGAGACATACAAAATGAATGGTGACAAAGCTTGCAGAAAGAACCCAGCTGTACGCTGACATCGGTGACTACAAGGAGTTCTATGAAGCGTTGAAAGCAGTGTATGGTCCTTCCTTCCAAATAAAGAGCCCCCTATGGAGTGCAGATGGCAAGGAGCTACTCACTGACAGGGAATCTATCCTGAACTGCTGGTCAGAACACTTCCAGACCCTCTTCAGCACTAGCCGCACAGTCCAGGAGGCAGCTATTGACCACATCCCACAACAGCCATTAAAGATGGAACTCAGTGAGGCACCTACACTGCAAGAGACTGTAAAAGCCATAGAACAGCTGAAGACTGGAAAGGCTGCAGGAAAAGATGGTATCCCACCAAAGATATGGAAGAGAGGAGGCCCAGCATTGCACACCAAACTCCACGAGTTCTTTGTTTGCTGCTGGGAGCGAGGGAAACTTCCACAAGACCTCGAAGATGCAGTCATCATCACCTTGTACAAAAACAAGGGGGAAAAGTTTGACTGCTTAAACTACTGTGGGATAACTCTGCTCTCCATTGCAGGCAAAATCCTTGCTAGAGCATTGCTGAACAGACTGGAGCCCACCACTGCAGAAGAACAAGCTCCAGAGAGTCAATGCGGCTTCAGAGCCAATAGGGGCACAACTGACATGGTGTTCATCCTGAGACAGATCCAGGAGAAATGCCAAGAACAAAAAAAAAAGGACTGTACATCACATTTGTGAACCTGACGAAGGCATTAACATGGTGAGCAGAACTGGACTGTGGAAAATCCTTGAAAAGCTCGGCTGTCCTCCAAAGTTCCTTACCATGGTCATCCAGCTACATGATGACCAGCTTGGTCAAGTCAGAAACAATAACGACCTGTTACAGACCTTCCCCATCATAAATGGCGTGAAACAGGGTTGAGTTTTAGCCCCCACATTGTTCTCAATCTTCTTCAGCATGATGCTCCAAAAAAGCAACAGAAGACCTTGATGACGAAGATGGCATCTATATCTGCATTCGTACTGATGGCAACCTCTTCAACTTAAGGCAACTTCAGGCCCACACCAAGACCTTGGAAAAACTGATCAGAGAACTTCTCTTTGCAGACACTGCTGCCCTTGTTGCCCACATGGAAGCCGCCTTACAGCGCATAACATCCTGCTTTGCAGAAGCTTGCCAGCTCTTTGGTCTTGAGGTCAGCTTAAAGAAAACTACCTTCACCAGCCTGCACCTAAGGAAGAGTACCGGCCACCAAGCATCTTCATTGACAAGACAGAGCTGAAAGTAGTCTTCCAGTTCACCTACCTGGGCTGTGTGATCTCCTCTGATGCCAAGATCGACAAAGAAATAGACAATAGACTGGCCAAAGCAAACAGCACCTTTGGCAGACTCTATAAACAAATGTGGTACAATGCCAGTCTCAAGAGAGACACAAAGATCAGCGTCTACAGAGCTGTTGTACTGACCACCCTCCTATATGGCACCAAATCCTGGGTCACCTACAGTCGCCACCTCCGCCTCCTTGAACGCTTCCATCAGCACTGCCTCCGCACCATCCTCAACATCCACTGAAGTGACTTCGTCACCAACACTGAAGTCCTCAAACAAGCAGGGATCACCAGCATTGAGGCCATTCTCATGAAGATACAGCTGCGCTGGGCAGGGCACATCTCCAGGATGGAGGATCATCAACTGCCAAAGATCTCCCTGTATGGTGAGCTGTCCACTGGCCACCATGATAGAGGGGCACCTCGAAAGAGATATAAAGACTCCTTGAAAAAGACCCGACACCACCTGTAGCATTGACCACCGCCAATGGGCATCACAAGCTGCTGACTGTGAAAGCTGGCGATGTACAGTTCACCAGGCCACTACCATTTTTGAACAAAACAGACGGGCCAGCTTGGAGGAAAAAAGATGGCAAAGAAAGAACCGGGAACCATTGGCAGTACCCACCACAACCCAGACCTTCCCCTGCAGCCTCTGTGGATGGAAATGCCTGTCACATATTGGGCTTGTCAGCCACCAGCGTGCCTGCAAAAGATGTGGACATCATCCTTCCTAAATCTTCGCAAGCGAAGTCAAGCCAACAACAACAACATCAACTAAATCAACTAATTCAAGACTTTAGATTCATTCTGAATATTCTATACTTTTGGACTTGTGATAAAACATTTAGGACAATAATGGATTTAATTCAGAATAAGTTGTAAGTTGGTTTTAAATTTTCACTTTGTATTCTAGGGAAATAATTGTTTGCTGAATTTTACAAAACTTGTTGGTTGCTTCATTCTGTTATGTATTTTAAGACCACAAAGTCATAACAAATATCCACTCCTGTCACTAAGTGCACATAAAATATTAGCTCAACAATTATTTAAAACTTCATACAATTTGCATAGGTTGACAATCACAGACTACTCTTTGCAAATACACAAAGAAAAGTGAGGGGTTTCTTTCAGCATGAAACAATAATTAAGACCACGTAAGTTTTCTGTAACAAAACCTCTTCTTCCAATTTTTGGGGATTTTTTAAAATGTAGCTTTAACAATTCTAGTCATATTGATATGATGTCTGCAGTGTGGCAATTTATAGTGATGTCTAGCACTGGGGCATTATGCTGCAGGTATGTAACATCATGTCCCACCCATTCACATTATCCTGACACCAGGCCAACCAATCCTAACAATAACCACTTAATGCTGAGTGCCAAGCGAGGCAGCTGCTAGTAACATTTGTATGTCTTAACAATCAATTTATGGAAGGTTGTGAATTACTATGATTTCCAAAGGTCTAATATACCTTTTGTTGACTTCATCATTTTCTTTCACACAAATATTATTGCAATTTTTTAAGCTGTTTATGAATTTTTCTATTTCATTATTAAATAGTGACAGAAGTCACAAATACATAATTTTATGTCTATTCTCTCCCAAAGTTTAGAGTGCTACAATACACATTGGCAAAACACGATGATGACCTTGATCGTGACCTTTTCAACCTAACAACAACAGGTATTCTCCTTGCCCCAAAGTCAAACCATTTATAAAGTTTTGTTGAAACAAAAGTGAGCAGATCACAAGCTATAGTGCAGAAATTATTTGTTTATTTGGCTCACCTTTACATAGTATATCCCAAAATCAATAGCACATTTCCTTCCCCTAACCGCCATTCATCTTCAAAATTTGATGCCATTATGAGGCATTTTATTGAAGTTATTTAACAGAAACATTTCCTCTAGGTAGTCTCACAGTAACCTTAACCAGTGACATTTTAAATACCAAAATCAATAGGTTTCTTTCCCACTAAAAATGCAAGGCTGATCCAGAAAGTTTACTCACAAAACATGGTCTAGAACAAAACTGACTGTGAAAAAACTTTTTCTTATTTGTCATTGTGACCTTGACCTTTGGACCCAAAAATGATCAGGCATTCCATTTACAAAGTTTGGACACTAAATGGTCTAGAAGTTAAAATTATAAATTAGAAGCCATTTTTTAAAATACTTTTCTGACTTAATGGCACTTGTTTTGAGACTTAGTATATCCCAGTGGGATGTTGGGGAGCAAATTGAACAGCAAGAATAGACCTTCTGGGAATTCATTAAGGCATCCTCTATAGCACTGTCACAAGCAACAGGTGATAATCAACTATGCAACTTTATCACCATGGCCACCTGTGCTCATATTTCCTCAATTTTCATGAGTATGCAATAAACTGAAAAAATCATCAACAACACAATGTAACCATCTCCTACACTTTAATGAAAGTGCACATTTTATCGATTGATAAAGGACTGTGTTTGGAAGAGAAACTGCTCAGTCAAAGAGCATAAAAAACAGTCATGTTGGGCCACAATGGCAACTCATGCTTGCAGAGGTTGGTTAAGTAGGTTTGTGCATATTCATGAGAGACAAGGAAATCTCCACACAGGCAGCCATGGGTGACAATGTAGCATAGTGGATTATTGCCCATGACATGCAATGATGCATCCATAGCAAACATATTTTTTAGTATTTGTCTCCCTCTATCAGCTACAGTGAGACATTTGTACAATAAAAGCATGCTACATACCCACTGACTCAGGCTTCAGTCTAGGATTCAGGTTGGGGACACTGGCCTATCAAGATTTTCAAAAAGGGGCTACCAAGAATTTGCCATGGGCCACTAAGTTAGGTTCATGACTAAGTGGTTACAAGAAAATTAGGTAATAAATTAGCCTGAATTTCCTGAATGGCTGAATAAAGTATTATTTTGTACACAGAATAAAGAATGAATCATAATTATTTTTTTATTATCCAAAATGAAGAATGTATTATTGATTACAGAGCAATCAGTTACAATTTATGTTCATTGTTCTAAGGTAAATAATTTATTACTGACAGGTTTTGGATAATAAAATATAGATAAATAAGACACTTGTCACAAGTATAAATATGACACTTGTTGCAAGTATAAATATGACACACTTGTCATAACTATAAATATGACATACTTGTCACAAGTAAAAGTATTACAAAGTCAACACAATGATTGGTTTTCAATACTGTTAAATATTTTCTATGCTTGTGAGGAACAATTGTGCAGCCATGCAGCAAGTGCTAACCATTCATGTTGGAATGTTTTTTTATGAGATGTTGACATTTAACATATTCAAGAATTAGAGTACTGGTTAATTCAGTTTGCAATATTTAATGTCCAAAAAACTGTGAAATGCAAATGCAGAGAATAACCGTACAGCATAATAATATCACCGATTTAAAAAAGGGCCGAGGCAGGCTGACTGATATGGCTGTTTATAACATCAGCCAGGCTGTGCTTATGGATGCAGATTTGTCTTGTATTAAGCTGATGCTCATGGTAACTGTACAGATCTCTTAAATTAACTATCTTTATTGTAATGGGTCCATGTATTTACTAAAAACTAACTAAAAACTATCTTAACTGAACATGTTTCTGGCTGGTGTTCTGCCTCTACAAAGACATTCATCTGTAATACTTTCAGCTTTTCCAGGTACAAAATAATGTTGATATTTAGATATATTTTTCCAATAATAAAAATTTTAAGGAGGGATATGCTTCAGTTTCCATGTGTACTTATAATGAAGACTAAGGTTGAGCTGTATTCATAAAAGTGTATTCATTGGGAATAAAAAAAAAAAGGCTATTTTGCACTGGGATTTCTCTCTGCATTTATTTAACTCTATTAGAAATACAAAGTCTGACTCGAGGCATTCAGCTTTGTCTGTATTACTGTTAAGTGATTTGACTGAATCAAAATAGCATAGCTGACCTCTCATTGTATCCCTATCATGCAATGAACCCATGAAGTTTGTTTATACATGTATGTATGATGTCATGTGGACAATGTCTATTGTAATGCTAATTATAAATATCTCAAGTCTGAAACTGCTTAATTACTGCTTAATTATTGTCTAATTAGTACTTAAGGTAGTAACTGAGCATTTATGTCAGCATGTAAGCTGGGCAAATGATTATGTAGGTCATCAACATTCCCTATCATTGATACAAACTAATCTTCCATACTCCATCAATTCATAATTATTATAGTTTTCGTTGTCTCTCATTTTTGTTACAGCTAACATTTTTCTTATATACATATTCCCAAATTTAGGATCTAAAATATGGTGACTAACATTAGTTGCACACCAGACAAAGTACTTAAAAAAGTGAACAAAATGATTGCTGACAATAGACTGTATATGTAAACTGGTTTGGTGTTTAAAGGCAAAGCTACACAAGTGGTTGTTGAGTGTAAAGGCACTTGCAATAAAGTGCTTGCCCAGGGAGCATGGTGCCTATTCTACATCACTGAGCTATCAGGGAATATATGTGTAAACTGAACAGCCAGGTAGAGAACATCACTTGATATTAAATGTTTGTATAGTCATGTAAAGGTAGATAAATCAGGTCAAAAGGTTATGTACATGATTCAATTTATAACACTATGAAAATATATATCTTTAAGGTAAAGGCATATATGACAGATAGGTCCTCAAAGGCATGGATTTTCTTCTCTTCACACATGCATGACATATATTCACACCCATCCTGAAATGTGCAGGCATCTCAACAAAAACATTACGGGAGCCAAAAAAGTATATAGCATTACGACTGACATGCTGCAAGCAAAAGTTTGTATTTTGTACACAAAAACATTAAAAAATAAGGTATTTAATGATTTAAAACAATATAATAATTATGGTTGTCTTCAGCTTTGAACAAAAATCAAATGAAACAAAATATATTTCATTATTGATGAAAGAATACTAAATTATGTGAATCAATAGGATCTATGCATATATCCATAACATAGGAGAGAGGAACTAAATGGCAAGATGTATATCAGGGAGAGCCAGTAAACATAAAACAAACACACTGACTCCACAAAGTGAACATTTAGCAGAATATGTAAAATACACACAAAACACCTGCTCTCCTGAAAATCTTAGGGTAAATCTTGGTCCTAGAAAGGAATACAAGACCACATTAATATACACTGGTAAGTAACGAAAAATGATATTTTCTTTTCTTTTTCTTTTCTTTAATCTGAATTTTTTTTTATAAGATCGATCTGGCTGAATGTTTAGCTGCCATATTTGCATACATGACATGCACAAACATGTAATTAGTCTCAGGTTCATAAATATAATTATTTCATAATATTCAAAAATTAGTTTCTGACAAATACAGTTACTGTGTAACAAAATTAATTATTTGTATAATTATTTTGTAATATTCAAAATTGTTTTCTGACAAATACAACTACTGTGCAACAGAATTAATAATTTGAATAATTATTTTGTAATAAAAAGATGAAAACATGCTATTCATAACAACAAATTTTTAACGAGATTACCTGGGAATTTTCATATATTCCTTACTGATCCAAACAAATGAAGTACTTGTATAGTGCAAAATTAATAGTACTACTATATGAACAACCAGTAAAAAATGACAGCAGGATCCCATTAATACCATGCACCTCTAACCTACATGTATGTATTTACAGTCCATGCTATGTGTCAGTGTCATTTGAATGCCAATTAACTGCTGAGAATTATTTTTGAAACATGTGATTGCCAGAGATGTTGCAATTCATCTCTTTTGCCTACTGAAGATTGATTTCACTATTCAAACTGGATGCAGACAATGTGAAAATCACATATGGTCTGAAAATCTACATAAATTGTGGTTACTTCAGGATCCATTAAAAAGTTGCTGAAGAGACTTTCATTGCTATGCTAATTTTGAAATGAATTAATGCATCAATTCTATAACTAATGGTAAATTCTCAACAATTTAGTAATATGAGGGTCATTAATGTGACATCATCATAAAGTAGCTCAGTTTTTGACTCTGTGGTGACAATGCTTGAGGTGATACACATATTTCTATCAGATTGTCATTCTCTCTCTCTCTCTCTCTCTCTCTCTCTCTCTCTCTCTCTCTATATATATATATATATGTATGTTTTTACATATATCATCAACATACATATATATATATATATATATATATATATATTGTTATGTGTAGGCTCATACAAAAATAACAAGAGAAAAGAGTGAAGCCAACAAGCTTTATATATTTTAACAAAATAATTTATTTCCCTAGGAAACAATGTAAAAATTGGAAATAGGACTTACAGTTTGTGAATATAATCCAAAATTGAATCCTAAGATTGAAAAATACAAGTCCTATCACTAAATAGTTTTAATAGAATCCGGGTTCGAATCTTGATGAAATTCCAATATGGAGGCGATGACGTCAGATGTCTGTACTGATGGTAACAGATCCTCGACTGAATCACAGTTTATAATGTTTCCATTGAACTCCAGAATACATTTCCACTGAATTTCTTTGTCCCAGAACTTTTTATAAAAAAGTACACTTGTTTAGTTTTCCAGAGAATAAATTATTAAATTCCAAAAAAATAGAAAAACTTCAGAACAAGCTGGCATCAACAATATAAAACACCTTGTACCCTCAAGATGTCAAGAATACGACTAGCTGGAAAGCTCTCGGAATGAGTATTTAACCCAACTAAAATGTCATTTCATTCCCGCGTGATGGGTCACTTGAAAAGCATAATAAAAAAAATGCCATTTATCACATATGCAAGAATAGCCCTATCTAAGAACCAAATTCTCACACTGAAAATATATAAAAAAGAATTACTTTTTACAGTTCAGCTAACATGCGGGCTGAAATGACCTTGGCAATAACCAATCGTATTCACTCGATGTTTACAAAATCTATGAACTAAAAATAGTGCTGAAGAAATCTTATAATCTAATTAGGTCAAGCCAAGTTTCCGAAAAGAGACTTAAATCCAATGAAAATTATCATTACAATAAAATGTAATGAAACAAAATTAAAATAAAAAAGAATTTTAAAACTAACACACAAGCAATTTAATTACATATTCGTAACACTTCCCACCATAAAGATAAAGAAAGATTTATGTAATAAAGCTTTCTTTTTACCATATGTAAATTATACATGAGGTAAAATAAAATTACATAAGAAAACTCTTATGAATTATATAAAGTGTACATGAAATAATATTTCTATACATGGAGAAGTGCATCTGCAATCAAATTGTCTTTTCCTTTGATGTGCCTGATGTTAAGATTATATCCTTGCAAAAACAAACTCCACCTTAATAATCTTCGATTTTTATTTTTCATCTTATCGATGAAAGTAAGGGGGTTGTGATCACTGTACACAACAACCGGAGAAGGAGCTGAACTTATGTAAACTTCAAAATGCTGTAATGCCAATATTAAAGCCAAACATTCCTTCTCAATTGTTGAGTAATTTCTTTGGTGCTTATTTAATTTCTTAGAGAAATAGCACACTGGGTGATCAACACCATTTCTATCTTCTTGAATCAATACTGCTCCAACCCCAACATCACTTTCATCCACAGATAATTTCAAAGACTGATTGAAATTTGGAGCTGTGAGAGCTGGTGCACTTTTGAGTATGGCTTTTAATGTATTAAAAGCCTCCTGACATTTTTCAGTCCATAGAAACTTGTTTTTCTTACTTAACAAGTTTGTCAGAGGTTCAGCAATATTAGAAAAATTGGAACAAAACTTTCGATAGTATCCGTCCATACCCAAAAATCGCATCAGTTGCTTTTTACTGACAGGCACAGGGAAATCAGAGATAGCCTTGACCTTAGCATCTATAGGTTTAACTTGACCATGTCCCACAATATGTCCTAGAAAAGTTACATAAGCATGGCAAAACTCACTTTTATCAAAAACATTCTTCTCTACCAAACACTGAAACAAAATGGTTTTAATTTCCTGTTTCATTAAGGAAGCTTTTGCCTCAGAAAGATCATATTTTCTGGCAAGTTCAAGCAACTCATCTTTTTTCAAACTATCCAACTGCTCCAGAGTAGGACTAGAAAGAAAAGTCTCCACTTTTAATGACATTGTGAATGAAAGCCTGTTGTTTTCACTAAAGATTTCAAACAAAATGTAAAATAGTACTTGGGATTTAAAACCTAGGGGAATTTAAATTTCAAAAAACAATTTTCTGAAATATTTTAGCCAAAATTCAAATATCCTGGATGAGCTCCCAATTTTCTCTTGTTACATGTAGGTTTGTACATAAATAACAAGAAAAAAGAGTGAAGCCAACAAAATTTGCATATTTTAACAAAATAATTTACTTCCCTAGGAAACAATGTAAAAATTGGAAATAGGACTTACGGTTTGTGAATATAATTCCAAAATTTAATCCTAAGATTGAAAAATACAAGTCCTATCACTAAACAGTTCTAATAGAATCTGGGTTCGAATCTCGATGAAATTCCAATATGGAGGCGATGACGTCAGATGTCTGTACTGATGGTAACAGATCCTCAATTGAATCACAGTTTATAATATTTCCATTAAACTCCAGAATAAATTTCCACTGAATTTCTTTGTCCCAGAACTTTTTATAAAAAAGTACACTTGTTTAGTTTTCCAGAGAATAAATTATTAAATTCCAAAAAATAGAAAAACTTCAGGACAAGCCGGCATCAACAATATAAAACACTGTGTACCATCAAGGTGTCAAGAATACGACTAGCTGGAAAGCTCTCAGAATGAGTATTTAACCCAACTAAAATGTCATTTCATTCCCGCGTGATGGGTCACGTGGTCTCTTAACACTTGAAAAGCGTAATAAAAAAAATGCCATTTATCATGTATGCAAGAATAGTCCTATCTAAGAACCAAATTCTCACACTGAAAATATATAAAAAAAGAAAGACTGTTTACAGTTCAGCTAACATGCAGGCCAAAATGACCTTGGCAATAACCAATCATATTCACTCGATGTTTACAAAGTCTATGAACTAAAAATAGTGCTGAAGAAATCTTATAATCTAATCGGGTCAAGCCAAGTTTCCGAAAAGAGACTTAAATCCAATGAAAATTATCATTACAATAAAATGTAATGAAACAAAATTAAAATAAAAAAGAAAAAAAAAAAATCATTGATATCAGCCCAAACTAATTTCATTCCAAGGCAATTAATAAGCTTACTGTAATTTCCCCTACTACAGTATCCTCTCCCTTCTATCTCTGTTGGTGTTTGGCTATTTATACACCCAGCTCATCCTTTGTTCTGATGTCTCAAAATGAATGCTAGGTCTTGTAGGGACACCTGCTCAACAGCACTACTGTATTAAGCTAGCACGTCCACGTCAGACTGTCAGGTGCACAATATAAGTACTTTTGATATCCCCTGAAAAAATAAAAATGACTAAATATACAGATGCATGCATACACACACACATACACACCTACCTACCTACCATACTACACATGCATACATACATAGCAGCAGAATACATATACAACAAATATTCACTTTTTTTGTGAGACTCCATATCTAATTCTTCCTGGTTCAGACAGAACATCATTTATATAAACACATTATGTTCTCTCATTTATGAATGAAGTGAAATATTTGGTAAATTTTCAGTCTCTTCAAAAGGATTTCATGACCCACCATGTCAAAAGCTTTTCTGATCACCGGTTGATCAAGTGCTTGAAAACATTTATCAATTTTGGAAGATTAAATTTAAGCAGCTTCACGTGAATGATTCTGTCTAATACCTGATTGGATAGGATGTAATAGCAAGCATTTGGTTATATATGAAATAAATGAGTTGTGGACATGTCTTTCAATTAATTTTTACAAGTTTGGTTTATAGTTATCTGCAGCTTCTTTAGAACCTGACTTGAGAATTGGCATGACTTTTCAGTTTTCTAGATTTTGGAGTCAGATGTGGTTGCATTACCTAAAGTGATTATGAATGTTATGCTTTGTGATGTATTTTCATGACTGACAGGAACTAATCTGATCAAAGTACTTAGCCCTCTTAGTACCAAGTTCAGACATTTTCTCATAGCGTTCTTTGATACTGGCAGGATATAGAAACATACCTCAATAGGGATTTTGCTGGTGCAGAACTTTTTTAACTCATCGAAGTTGTTTTCTATCATTGGTTCCTTTAAGTTTGGCATAATGTTGATGAAAACAAATCATAGTAAACATTCAGTGATGATGTCAATGTTATCAGTGATAAGAATGTCATTTATCAGAAGTGACTGAATATTATCGGTCTATTTTTGTGTTTCCTCTGTGAGTTTACCAAAAACTTTCCAAACAGAACTTGGGTAACTCCTTTTTGTTTTCATGCATTGATTGATAATGCTTTTTTAATCAATGCATGAAAACAATGATTTCTCATTACTTTATAGTGTGCATTATTTCCCACTGCCTTGAATTGGTCTTGTGTTTTCATAGTACATGTATCTAACATTTCAGTTGTAAACCAATTACCAAGTCGGTTGGATTTCCAGCTTTAACCTATTTTTTAATGGTGCTTGTTTAGTGATTACATCCATAAATCAGTCACACCACACCCTTAAAGCTTCATCTACATCAAAATTCTGGATTATGTTCCATGGAACTTTATTTAGGCCATCAAGAAATTTTTCTTTATTAATGTTCTTGAATTATCTGTAAGTGATAGTTTTGTGTGTATTGTTCTTCTTTGTCTTGAACTTTACCATTCCTTTTAAGTATTGGTCACTAACACCAGTAATTGGTACTTTAACATTTGCCAGATTGTCTGGTAGGTTGGTTTAAATGTGGTCATTTAAAGTGCTTGATATTTTTGTTATCATTGTGGGTTCATTTACAAGCTGGACAAGGCTGAACAATTCAATAAATTCTGCCTAGTTGCTCCTTATCTGACTACTAAGTCCTCATTTACATCAGCTACTGAGTAAAGTCCTCATTTACATCAGCTACTATATGGGTTCCTTTCTCTGTTTGTTTTTTTTAATTCAAAATTATCGTTTAAAACTACTCTGGAGGAAAGTGGCCTGTGAAAAAAAGAAGAATGATTCTGCATTATTTTGAGAACTTTCCACCCAAATACTTGCAATTCTCTAATGAGTACTGAAATTTGTCCCTGCATTATGGCTTTTTAAAGCCTTGACTATGAATCAGATTATCATTGTGGTTATTGTCTAATATGGTTTCAGTGAGTCCTAAAACATGTATATTATTCTCCTTGGAAGAAAACTTGAACTTAACCTGGTCCATTATGTTCCTCGTCTTTGTTAAACTCTATATGCATGACATCATTCAAAGTGGTGCTCAAGAAGATTTTTGCTGTCCTGAAGTTTTCATCATTACATTCAGTTTCTATATTCAAATGTTCATATATATATATATATATATATATATATATATATATATATATATATATATATATATATATATTAAAGTACGCAAGGTCACATATACAGCCTGAATATTCCTGAACTTTTACATTTACAGTAGTGTCCACTGAATTAGTGAGTCAATAAACTCACTAGGTACAGTTTAATTATTTAATTTAGAGAATTGGTTATAAATTAATCATTGGCACTCCTCTTTTGTCTACTTCCTATCAATGTAAAATACACTGATTCACAGATTCTGTTTGTGTCCAAAATGATGGCAACAGTAACATTCAGTTTGTTGTCCATGATGGTATGCCTGAGTCAGTGACCAGTCTTACCACAGCAATGATGATATTGTTCATGACAGTGAGTGCCTGAAAGTGGGGGCATACTTGCTAACATGATCATTTCTCAGATGCTGAGACATTACTTTTTTACTCAACATTTATTTTCGATATGGTGAAGTCTCAGGTTGACAATGTCTTCATTCTCAAGAAAGAATAATGTGAATCATGGAATGTACCGTAGGTTGAAGTGTTCACATAGGTCATATATCGGATCATTGTTCAGTTACAACCTCCTGTCCACACAGAGGTAGTCCTGATATTATTATTTTACAGTTTATATGGGATGCATGACCTAAGAGCATACAATAAACTCTCAAATTCATTTCTGATTTGATCTCGTGTCTGTCCGTCACAAACATCCTTTACACCTACTAAAATAAAAATCTGTATTTGGTTACAGTCAGTATTTATTATTCTATTCATGATACCATTGAGTTTTGCACCTCTAATTTCTGTACGTGTTTTACTAAATGTCTTTGGTACTATACCTTTCACTGCCAGCTAGAAGAGTCCTCATTTCTTCCTTGTGATTTACTCTGTTGGGTTCTACTACATATCTCATTTTTGATGACACAGCTGCATGAGCTAAAGGCATTGTTGTTGACTCATTTGTCTGAGCTGTGCATAATGCTGTTGCTGATGCTGGCAACAGACCTGCCTGAGTGGAGGGCAGTGGGGGTAATAATATTAATAATAACAATAATAATAATAGTTTAATAAATTAATAATGAGGGCAGTGCTTTACAGTGTTAGTTACAACATAAGGATATATGTCCTTATGTGGAACCTAATACTGTAAAGAACTTTGAGCATTTAAAGATTAAATGCTTTACTAAGTCCTCATTATTACTCTGTGTGTATATATATATATATATATATATATATATATATATATATATATATATATATATATATATATATATATATAAACATTACAAACACAAACACTTTAAAATACAAAACAAAGCATGCTGAAATTAATTCAGGGTAAGGAAGCAGTGAATGAGATCACAGTATCAATGTGTTTAAATTCAAGAGGCTGTTTGTTCCAGGCAGATGATCCCTGGTATGGAAAAGAATGCTGTCCATAGGACTTGTTTTTGATACTTGGAATAATGAGAATATGAGTGTCAGGATATGAGTATCAGAAGAGTGTAGAAAGTACAAAGATACTCTTGTTGCTGTTTCAAGTGTCACAAGTGAGACAATTGTCTGTTTCAAGTGTCACAAGTGAGACAATTGTCTGTTTCAAGTGTCACAAGTGAGACAATTGTCTGAGAGGGGGGTACTGTTGTTTGCAAATGTCACACATGTATAAGTGTCAGGATATGAGTTGTCAGAAGAGGGGTTTAAGTATGTAGATGGGATATAGACATGGGTGAGGTCAGATACATATTTTGGACTGAAGGCAGTCAACAAAATATAACACAGAGAACTGATTTTATGATTGATTCTGAAGTGAATGGGTTGCAAGTGAAGGGAACAAACCAGCCGGGAGAAGTGCCCAGTTCTTGGCACACTTTGGATGATCCAAGTAGATGTGGTTTTTTTGAACTTTTGAAAAGTTTCTATAGTAGATATTGAGACAAACCATATAGAAACAAATTGTAGAAAGTACATGTACTAAGGTACTCTGTTTCAAGTGTCACACATGTTTGAGAGGGGGGTACTGTTGTTTGCAATGCAAGTGTCACACATGTCTGAGACGGGGGTAATGTTGATTATTTTGTGCTTCGTATTTTACATGTATAGTCATTTTACATGTTCTCGTTGCTAATATTGGGGCTGTCTGTGTCTGAATATCTGACATCAGTATATATCTGACCACTTAGAAAATGCAAACAAATTTCAAATGGAAGCAAGCTGCTGACAATTTGAAATGGAAAAGTTACTGTATAATTTTTTTATAGCTGTAAATTTTAATTTTACTTTCAAACTGTATAAAATAAGATCATATTAGTCAAGAAAACAATCCTGAGAAAACTACAGTGTAGCATGCCATAAATTGTACTTCTTTAAGGATACTTGATCAAAATGGGCAATTTCAAGAATCCCTAAATAAATGTTCTCTATAGCTAACCTTTGTATAAAGAAACTTGAAAGGAAAATCTGTGATAAGATATAATATGCATACAAAAGTGTGCATTTCATTTATAACATTTGAATACTGCTGGTTGACCAGTTTTTAAGAAATCGGTCATTAATTTCTACATTGTTTTAACACAGTTAATTTAACCATTGACTAATAGAGGGTGCTGCATTTATGACATGTAACAGGACTTCAGTCTTTCTTGCCTTAGTGCTGGTGGCTGTATTAAACTCAGCCTTTAATTAGGCGTGTTTGTGTGTCGAAGATAGTGACAGAGAAAACACAGGTGTGCACTTGCTAGTTCTGCAAGTGTGAGTGTATGAGTTCACTGCACCGTCAGTAGTAAATTAATTATAGGTAATGTGGTTTTTATTATCACAAACATGGGCAAAAAATATGCAATTTTATCCATAAATTTTATGTAATTCATGTACCTACAAAATTTTGAGAAGGATAAATCAAAAACTAAATTAACCATGTCAAATGACACACTGATTTTATCAATTTTGGTAACTTGATTTGTGAACAGTGCTTCAACATCACAGGTAGTAAAATTTATATAGTAATGTGGCATTAATAACACTTGTCTGTGTTTCATGCATAAGTAAATATATTTCTCAATTTTTATTTTATTTGATGGTGACATTTACAGCATCTTGATAAAGTAAACTGGATCTTTCTCTACCAACTATATGCATAGACAAACCTAATTTTCACTGATAACAGCCAGAATTCCTAATGCATAAACATTTGGCTGGATGTTCTATTTGATTATATAACATGGAGGAGGAAACATTTTTGTACCAAATCTGGGACAAACATAAACAGTAACCAAATATCATTTGATCTCTTTTGATATGTAAATAAGCACACATAGCAACTAAGATCAAAGGGACTGCAGGATTTAGCATGTAAGATAAAAGAGACAGTAGGGATTTAGCACTGAAGAGCAAAGAGACAACAGGGATTTAGCACCTACGATCAAGAGACAATGGGGTTTTAGCACCTAAAATTTAAAAAAAGGGACTGGAGGGATTTAGCACTTAATATCAAGGGATAGTGGGGATTTAGCACCTAAGATCAAAAGGACAGGAGGGATTTAGAAACTAACATCAAAGTGACTGTAGGGATTTAAAACATAAGATCAAGGGACAGTGGGAATTTAGCACCTAAGATCAAAGGGACTACAGGGATTTAGCACATAATATCAAGGGACAGTGTGGATTTAGCATCTAAGATCAAAGGGACTGCAGGGATTTAGCACCTAATATCAAGGGATAGCAGGGATTCAGCACCTAAGATCAAAGGGACTGCAGGGATTTAACACATAAGATTAAGGGACAGTGGGTATTTAGCACCTAAGGTCAAAGGGACTGCTGGGATTTAGCACCTAAGATCAAGGGACTGAAGGGATTTAGCACATAAGATCAGGGACAGCGGGGATTTAGCAATTAAGATCAAAGGGACTGCAGAGATTTAGCACCTATGATCAAGAGACAATGGGGATTTAACACCTAAGATCAAAGGGACTGCAGGGATTTGGACCTAAGATCAAAGGGACAGCAATGATTTAGCATGTAAGATCAATGGAACAGCAGCAGTTTTGCACCTAAGATCAAGGGATTGCAGGGATTTAGAACCTAAGATCAAAGGGATATCTGCAATTTAGCACATACAATCAAAGAAACTGCAGGGATTACTGCTGCAAGAGAGATTTGTTTATGTTAGAGTAAAACCCCGATTTGAGCAAATCTCTGCTTTGAGCAACCATGTGTCATTTACAAGCAAAATCACCACGAATATATCAATTTTTTTCTAAAATGCACTGTCATGAACAACCACCTGCTTTATGTATGTGGTGATTTTTTTTAACGTTTCAGCACTGCTATGAATGTAACCACAATTGTTGAGAGGGGTCTGCTGGCATAGTGCATATTATTCTGAACTCCCCCAAAAATAAAAGGAAATAAAGAAGGCAAAAGTTGAGTCTGGCAACCAGTTTCCTTAAATTACATATAACCAAACCACCACTGTAATGCCAAATTAATGTAAATCACTTCATTGACATCATGCGAGACCTCACCAGGCTTTCACTGTACCACTTTGAAATTTTGGTACATGATTTGCCTATGTCATTGCTACATAATACCAGGGTTGAATGAGGTCTTTGTCTTTGTCCCCTAATTACTACTAGCAGTTTCTGGATTACTTAATTCAAGTTTTGCATTACAGTTATTCATATCCATACACCAAGCTGAAATTTTCAAAGACAGAGATCTCATCATCTGTTCACATCAGTTACATCCTTGTTTATCAACTTAATCCATTTATGTTGTTGGTAAATTAAACCATTGACTTTTGACTCTAATTTATTTTTATTCTGGATTAATTAATTCTCTCTTTTGATTTCATTAGAACAATATAAATTCCACATTTACCCAAGGCCTGATCAGAACTGCCAGCTTTGTAATACATTTAAATTTAACATTGCAATTGACTGACACACTGATAGAGCTACCATAGTTTCCTTTGGAATTCATGAATAGAATAAACAAGTGTTACCTTAGTTTATTTTGCAATTCATATGCTAATATGTGTATACTTCAATTATAAATGACTAAAGGGAGGGTGAGTAATTTACTTTAATAAATATACCTCTGCCTGATGTACAACCATGCCTACCCATAATGGAGGCAAGTCTGTAGTCAAACATCAGTGTCAGCACCATGATTAGTCAACATGCATATCTTCTATTTTTCATAGCAATCCATTAAAGACTGCCAAAGCAGTTAAATTCACAAAATACTGGCATACATTAAATCCAACTGCAAGTCAAAAGAGGCAACAAAAGCTACAAAAAAACAAGCTACAAAAAACCAGGCAAAACAAAGATTTGTAAATATGTGCATCTTTGAATGATGACATTAACGTCTATGAATGATGACATTAACGTCTATGAAGTTTCACTGCAACCGATACAAAATTGCAAGCCAAGTTGCACTCATGAGATTAAAATTTACACTGCATTCAGTTGCACGACAAAAGGGGCAATACCTCCAACAAAAATGACAGAAACAAAGTGATTTACAGGTAATGTACAATTTCAGGTGATTACCATAATATTTATAAAGTTCCATGTCAATCTATCAGCAATTGCAGGACTCTTCCAACAATGAAGTTTAACTTTATTCAACTACATTAAACTACATGACAAAATGGGCAATAATTCTAACAAGATTCCCAAAAAGGGATTGATTCTGTAGTGGCTGAAAAGACTCTCTTGGAATTCAAGATAAAACCTTTTCATCTAGTAAATGCAGAACACTGAAACCATCTCTGATATTAATAAGCTATAACACAATTTTCAAATTACCTGCTGTGGCAACACTATTGAATGTAATCAGCACCTTTTTCATTTAAGACCAACAAGATAACGCCCAGAAATCTTTTGGTGAAAACCAAATATCAAATATCAATATGACCATTCATCCAGTAGTATGTATGTGTGTGTGTGTGTATATATATATATATATATATATATATATATATATATATATATATATATATAGTGCATATATATATATATATATAATATATATATATATATATGTTAGTATTAGCCACTAATGGCTTCTCAGTACACTAATGAGAACATGTATTGAAGTCACTATTTTTCATGGGGTTTCAATTTTCACAGATTTTGTTGTTGCCCTGAACCAGATACAACAAAAGATTAGCCACATATGACAATGAAGCCACCACCCCACCACACCCCATGCCATTTTCTTACTGTGTTTTCATTCCTAGAGATCAACAAAGTTATTTGATAAAACAACATCATTTCTATAATCTTGTAATAAAATATTAGTTTTTACATGTGTTTTAATTGAACTTTTTTCTAAAAAAATGACTTATAATGCATTTATATTGTTTTAATCCACATCAGGTAGCTATAATTTCCACTCATTTGCCTTAATTGACATGTTGTGAAATTAGGAAAGATCGAGATAAAAATGATAAAGATATTCAAGCACTAGTATTACTGAAATATAAGAAAGAAGAATATATGATGCACATTGATTTAATACTTATTTAAATTGATTCTTCATTCAAGTGAAACTGTTGTCGAAAAATTTAAATCTTTGTAAAAGCATGCCTTACTTTATCCATGCATGCTTATGGTAATCCAAATAAAATAAAATGACTGTAAAATACTAGAACTATTGCATGAAGCATGATTAATAATAAAGCACTAGGTATCTACACTGATTACTGCAGAGTCCTGAAGCTCGCACTTCTCTTTGTGTCATTCAAGTCTGCTGGTACATGCAAACATTTGTCAAGTAAATAATCCTGAAATTGTTGAATTAAACAGGTCCAGCATTCTCCAGTTCATGGAAAAATTAGGTCCAATCTCTCACACATTTTCACATGAGCTTAAATTATCCATTCAATTTGAAATCTGCTTGATTGACGAAGTTTTATGCAACATCTGGTGATTGGTTCTTACATGAGGCAGGCAACAAAGGAGTGATTCCCCTGTTTTTCAATTTAGTATCTTTGCACTTGATGGGCTCTGAACATATCAAATTTTTATACTACTTGCCAACTGCAGTGAAGAAAGAGAAACATGTTTGCATCGCACGTGAAATGATTACATTATCAGAATCTATGAGGATCGAAATTGAATTTTACCACTCTTAAGCCTCGTTATTAACCATGGTGGTCAGAGAATAACTCAAGATGCAACTTTATTTTTAGTGTTTTAACATGTTCTTTAATCATCAATAGCTTATTACTTTTGACTGCATCTGCTTCCTATAATGTTGTGTGATTGATCTTTGCAGGTGTTCAATTTGTGCTCATACAAAATTAAATACCTACACTTATGCAAACTTTGATAGTCAAAGCCACCAATTTAAGTATCCACAAAAATAAATGATACTACAGTATGTGGTGTCAACTACAAGCAAAGCTCCAAAATTATGAACAATTATACACAAACTTTAGGAAGGTTAAATCCTTCCAAATAAATGTAATATAATACAAAATAATGGTAAAATTCTGTAAAATGTGTGCTTGTGCTTGTGTTTTTTTTAATTTTAATGAAGCTTTAACAATTTTCCAGTCATATCACTATGATGTCTGCAGTGTGGCAGTTTATAGTGATGTCTAGCACTAGGGCATCAGCAAACATGTAGCATCCAGTCACATATATTATCCTGACACCAGGCTGTCCAGTCCTAACACTAACCTCTTAATGCTGAGTGCCATGAGGCAGCTGCTAGTACCATTTTTATGTCTCTAGTATGATTCTGCCAGGGTTCGAACCCACAACCTCAGCATTCAAGGCAGATGCTCTAACCACTTAGGCCACTGAGCAGTCCCAGTAACATGCTATGTATAGCATGGCCTAAGCATCTACACACAAACATTTCTGGCCATCTTGTACACAAAACAATTTCTGCTCACTGGGTGACAACACAACCTTGTGAAAAATCCTTTTATTTATGCACAATTCAGAAACAGAAAAAAAACTTAATAGCAAAATAGTAGAAGTAGTTAACAAATTTGAAAAGACTTTTATAAAATCTTTCTCTGTGATGAAAGCTACCATGCACACAAGTTGATATATTATCTTGGTAGAATTAATTTCATAGTGCACCAGTTTTTATGTTTAAAGCAATTAGTTGTTCATTTCAATTCATAAGACAGCAAACTAAGTTATAATTCTGGTTTTATATTATTGTAACAATTATTTTGTTATCCTGACTTTTCTATTGTATCTGTTCAGATCAAAATCCCTGATTCCATTTGCCCTCACTCATTTCATTTTCATTCTCTACTTTCACCCCCATTTTTTATTTTGTTTTACAAGCAAGGTTAAGATAAGCATTGTTTGCAAATAACTTTCTTCACACCAAGCTTGTTAAAACAGAATTGAATGTTTTCATCAATTGTTTATTTAACTGCCATCAACATGGTATGGATCTGTTGTACCCTTGGGAAATTCTCAGATACTGTATAGGGACCGTGGGTGGTGGAGTGGACTAAACTGCTCGCCTTTACTGATCACTGCCATCTCACCTCTGTCCATGTAGGTTTGAGTCTTGGGCTTGGCCAATGTGGGTATGTGAGAATGCTGCCAGTAGCTTCCTGTGGGTTGGTGGATCTTACCAGGGCTTTCCCGGATTCTTCCTCCACCAGTTATATTTGCCACCATGTAAAGCCAATCTTGTGCTGAGAAATGGAGTTAAATTCCAAAATAACAACAACAACCAGTTAGAATATAGTGTGATGTCATTGCCATAACTTCAGATAATGAACATAATTTTCTTTCAGAATGATTTTACTGTGAACAAAACTTCACAAGCTGTGGTGGAAAAAACCCATGACAAACAAAATTTCCTTCATCTCCTTGTCCCGGTCCATTTTCTAAGCTAACAATATCATCAACAGCTGTGGCCTAAGGCAGTGTATTTGTTATTAAAACCACTCCTTTGTACCCTGCTAAATGGTCTGAGTGACCACTCCCAATATTTTTTTCTAACAAAATTAGTTTGATCACACTGATCAACATAACATTTGAACCTTCTACCTGTACTTAGTTTTCTCAACAAATAAATCTACCAAAAAGTGTTTGTATGCTTATCTGTTTATAGCACCTTTTTGGGTGTTGTGTGATTAGTGGATATCCTCCTTTAGAGGTGCATGCAAAAACTGATCTGCTAATTCACTCTTCATTCTATCAGTGTCAATGTATGAGAAAAAAAAGATAAACATTTTAAATCCTCAATCACTTCTGGTCATCTTACAATTCAATACTATTAAAACAAATGTGTGTGTGTGTGTGTGTGTGTGTGTGTGTGTGTGTGTGTGTGTGTGTGTGTGTTTAAGGGTTTTAAAGCACATCAGCACAATACTGGCAATATCGTACCAATTAAAAGCACAGCTTAAAAAATGTAAATGTAAATACTGCACTCTGTCCTTACAACACTTTTGATGGGAGTCAACAAGTAAACCATCTAACAATAAGATGGCCATTTTAATGCCATACATGAAAATTATAAATTTACTACAACTTAAAGAAATAGGCTCCAAGATATCATTCATCTTATAACAGGGACTGTGTCATAATGAAGGGATTTACAACAGGGACTATGTTACAATGAAGGGACTTAGTATGTGTTATAATGAAGGCACTTATGACATGGACCATGTTATAATGGAAGGAGTAAGGGAATGCTGTACTGCAATATTTCATACTACAAATCATAATATGTTATAGTCATTAAAATTTTGCAAACAGGGTCAATTCAGGATGTCAGTGCATAAAATATTCACATGCTTAAATTTTCACAACACTTTTAGTGCAAAATAACAGTTATAGTTTCTGATCAAATCTGTAGCAGTCACATCAATCTCTGCCTTTTTTTGTCAAGTGAGAATTTTTTAATGATTTTTATTTATATACAGGATTGACTTCCCCATTTGTGCAGAAAACAAAAAACAAATAATACAAAATTCTTGCACAACAAACCAGGTCAAGTGTTGGGGGGGGGTCCAAAAATTTCAAGAGGGCCCTGGCTTTCCTTGAAAGGGAACCAAAGCAAATGTCTATGTGTCTATTTACTCAAAGTGTGCATAATACCCAACAATCATGCACAAGAATAAAATGATGGTCAAATTTCAAGTGACAAGTGACCATACATTTGTGTGGGGGTGTGTACAGTTTGTTTTGTTTATTTTAACTGGTGGGGTACACTCACCCCAACCCCCAACCTTCCAACCCAGCCCTGTATGGTCAGTTTCCTGAATGTATACAGCTTTTAAAAGTTTTGCTTTTTAATGAATCATTACTTGAGTTTTTATATATATATTGTAATACAGTAATTTGTCATATGACTTTTTCATATGATAGGTTCATTTTCATAAGTGAATTTAAAAATGGCTGCCTCTGAAACACATGAGAGATTATTGCACAGAAAAGGCCTACAATGCTCTAAATGAATTTTGTAGCATGACTAACAAGTATTCGGGCTGATCCTAATTGAATGTCCGCTGTGGCAGACATATTGAATAGCAGATTGGCACAATTTTTATGTAAGAACAACTTAACACTATCAGAAGTTTTAAAAAAACCCATGTTGAGAGGACTTTTCCTTTCATGATGGGTAACAAGATGGCGGTTGTGGTGGCTATATTGGATGTCATCCCAACACCATTTTCACTGAGGACCAACTAGACATCATAAAAAGTATTCTGGTGAAAACCCCATGTTAAAATGGAGTTGATTCAGAAGGAGTGGTGATAACAAAATTTTCAAGATTACTGCCATGATGGCTATATTGGGAGTCATATCAGTAAAATTTTGAGTAAGGTTTAACTAGACATCATAAGATGTTTTTCAATGCTGAAATGTCCATTCATTCATGAGAAGTAGTGAAAACAAGAGTTTCAAGATGGCTGCCATGGTGGCCATTGTGGATGTCTCAGCATGACTATTTTTTGTCAGGACCAACTAGATCTTGAGATGAATGTGTGTGTGTAAAGTTTCCTGGCAATCCTTTGAGAAGTTTAGAGGAAGCAGTTATAACAAACTCGGGCAAATAGACAGACAGATGTCAGCTGATGGACACCAAGCTACCCCATAAGCTCTTTCAGTCTGTGACCAATAGAGCTAAAAACTTCAAACTAATTGCACTAACAAGATTGTGTCAAAAACTACATTAAGCTACAAGACAAAAAGGGCACTAACTCTTATAAAAATTGATGTAGCAAAGTGATAAGTGCATATGCTCATCATCAGGTCATGACCATATTATTTACCAATGCTACAGGACTAGTTGTTCTAATAATATTTTGTCATACTACATTAAGCTACAAGACACAAAGGACAATAAACTCTAAGACATGTTATGGGAGCAATGTTGATATGCACATCTTAAGTCATGACGATAATATTCATGAAGTTTAAGATAATCTATCAAACACTGTGCAACTAGTTGCATAATGAGATTGTGTTATAACACTGCTACTAGACAAAAAGGGTATTACCTAACAGAATTTGCAGGAACAAAATGATTTGTCTATATACACACATTTTCAGGTGATGACCATAATATTTATGAAGTATCATGGCAAGCAATAATAATAATAATAATAATAATAATAATAATAATAATAATTTATTTATAGAAGGTGGCTCTTTTTATTCAAGGACTACCAGGTATACTTCCTTGAGGCCCTCTTTAGAAGAAAGATAACATTAATTACTATTTATTTAAACATATCTTTAGGATTATTTGTACTAAATTATATTACAATCAATTAGTAACTCACGCATGATAATATGACAATGTCTCTTCTTAAACACTATAATATTTTTTGCAGATTTTAGATACAGTGGAAACTCATCTCACAGAACTCTACCAGAGTAATTAAGTTTTTCTTAAATTGTTGTTCTTGGTTTCAGTGGGTGAATGTGTAGTGCAGCTCCATGGAAACATTTATGTACAAGATCTGCCTTACGAAAATTAATTTGCAAGCCGTTTTAACTATGCTAACAATGCTTTTGATAAATAATCAATTGATGCATCTAATAAGATGTGTGATACACTTTTCTTAAATTGATAAATTTTGTCAAGCTGAGATTTGAAAGCTTCCCCATACAATTAAATAATAATCTTTTGTTGGAAAATATATGCAAATCTCTGTAGGTTGATATTACTTGATTTTACTAAGTAAGGCAATAATAAACAAGAGTCCCTCGAAGGAACTGGTGTTCAATTGGGCACAAGAATTTATAAGAATTCAAGAAAAAAAAGATTTCTTCCTTTTAACTGTCAAGTGTTGAAACATGATCTCTGATATTCTTCAACAATAACAAGATCTACAAGATGGCTATAGTAGTGGCCATATTGAACATCAGATCGGAATCATTTTCATTTAGGAATAACTAGACATCATAATAAGTCTTTCAAGTGAAAACTCTATGCTAATATCATCATCCATTCAGGAGAAGTAGTGATAATAAGATTTCCAAGATGGCTGCCTTGGTGGTCATATTAGATGTCCAACAGCACCAATTTTATTAAGGACCAACTATACATGATAGGAAGCCTTCATTCAGGAAGAATTTTCATGAGATTTTTAAGATGGCCACTGTGGTGTCCATATTCAATTGCTAAACAGCACCATTTTCATTTCGGATAAACTAGACTATGGGATAAATGTGTTCATAAAGTTTCAGGGCAAATCCTCCAAGTAGTTGAGAAAAGCAATTATAACAAGCTTATGCTAATGGATGGGCAGGTAGACAACAGATAATGGATGGATGGCAGATGACAGACAACAGACAACAGACAACTGACCCTCCCATAAGTTCGTCTGAGCAGTAGAGTTAAAAAAAAAACTATGGGACTAGTTGCACTAACAAATGCCAGATGGAAGGATGGACAGATATGATATCTATATATCCTGCCTCTTCAGGTATGGGTATAATAATAATAATAATAATAATAATAATAATAATAATAATAATAATAATAAATGTCCTTATTTATTGAGGAATAATAAAAGTGGTTAAGTACAACCAGATGGTCTATTACCATAAAAAGTGTGCCACCTCTCCAGACTACTTCCGACTCTACTTTACTCCCTGCACAGTACACACAAGGTAATGTTAAGTTAAAAACTGATAAACAGAGTTGTGATTACTACTTGCTCTTCAGGGTTACAAGAGTATCTTGTGGAAAATGAATCAGTGAATGTTAACAGTAATATCATATTTGGTTTGGTTTGATGTTTGACAGCACAACCACACCTGGTTATTTAGTGCCAAGGCAATTGGAGTAAAGTGCCTTGCCCAAGGCAACACCACAGTAGCTGAGCCAGGCTGATACAATGGAAGGATTCAAGCCTGCACCTTTTCAGTTGCTAGTCCAGCAAATTAATTACTAAGTCACCATTGTTCCTGCCTCCATAAGTCACCTCTTACAGCAAAATATATAGGGCCTATTTCATGGTCCCTGAGCCTGCAATGGGTAATAATATGATCTAGAAAGTCTTCCCAGCATCCACTTTGCACAGACTAGCTTCCTGAACTCAAGCACATATCAGAGAGACTAAAATTAATAGATAAAGGAGTACAGTTCCATGGTAATGGTAAAAAGGGAGTGGTGCTTCACCTAGTAAAGAACTTTTTGTATAAGTATTCTTCCTTGAGCTCTCAAATATATACAACATTCACACCTTAATATCCCTCCTTTACAGGCAAATAATTTCTCATGCATGTTCTTTGTCTGTCTACCTTTCTCTCTCTCTCTCTAAAAATAAGTATTTATAAGTAAATACCCCTGTACTTGAACATACATTACTAAAGTATACTGGGAAAGCAGGAGGATTGTTCTTTGACCTTCTAAGCCCAAAATCAACAGGCTTCTTCCTTACCCAAAGTGTAAACCATCCACAAAGTTTGGTACAGGCAAATGGTGTAAAACTAAAGAAACAAAAAAGGTAACACACAAATGGGCATGCTGATGACAGACGGACATCATAACATTATATTATTGTGCTTTTCAGTGGGTTTAAAAAAGTCAATGGACCTAATTTTTAACTGTACACTACTAAGGAAACTTTATCTGTAACATAGTTTCAAATACTCCGCATGTTAATTAAGGAATATCACAAACATATCACCAAAGTGCTTACTACAAAAAGATAACTCTCACAGCCCTTTCTAAGAGATAAATTCAAAACATAGAGATCATGAGAGGTCATCTACCAGCAGCATCAGCTCAATGTTAGTGATTTTCGCAAGGCAAAATTAATTTGTTGTGCAAACTCATAAGTCCAAAAAATAAATTAGATACAATGTACCATGAAACACTTGTTTTATGAAAAATTAGTAGCATCAAATAATTTTTTAGGCTAAAATTTCAAAATATGAAACTTCTGTCCATGTGGATCATTTCCTATAATTTCAAAATGCACTGTACCCACTCTGCACAAACATCAACCATGTGTAAAGAAAATAAACTTTTTAAAAATGTATTTACCAAAATGCCTCATGAAATATGTAGATACTCTTGGTCTGAAATTAAATTTTAAAAATTACTTACAGGTTTTGGTTTATTCAATTTACATGAAAAACACATTTTTTAAAAAGCAAGAACATGTATATATGCAGGTGAAGATGATAGGTTAATAAGGTGATGCATTGTCTGCTGGCATCGACTAACATGATGACCCCCAACAGTATCTTCTGAAGTGAAGGCTTCTTTTAATGAAGCAAGAAATAAAAATATTTTGGTCCAATATTTGGTGGAAAAGAATTTTGGTGATAAAAGTGCTTTGGGTTTGATTAGCAAGATTGTATCTGTTTTGGATATGAAATTACAAGAATTGCAGTTAAAAAACCTCAATGAAAATAAAGTTATGGCTCCAACTTCAGAAAGAAATGATAAAAATAAAAATAAAAAAACAGAAGATGCAAATGCAAATGGAAAGAAAAAAGAAGAAAGGGAAATGCAATTTAGATTAAAAAAAATTAGAACTGGCAAGCAAAAGCAGTCTCATCCCTTTACACACAAGTTCAGTTTTTGATGTTGCCAAACAAATTAGGTTAGTACAGTAAAACCTGTCTTGAAAGACCACTGTTATGTGAGACCACCTGTCTTGAGAGACAACACTCTCAATGAACAAATTTAGTGATTATATAGCATTGTTACCTGCTATGAGAGACCACCTGTCTTGAGAGACCATAATTTGTTGGCAAAAGAGGTGGTCTTTCAAGACAGGTTCTACTGTAATCCATTGTAAATACAAAGAAGCAGATCAATAGTCTCCTCATTTTGAGATAATTGATGAAAATTTAAAATGGCCTAGAGAGCATTGGCGTTATTTTTATCACCAAGTGTACTTATTGGCATGAAGTCTACACATCACTGTCAATGTAACAAAGTGTACTTATTGGCATGAAGTCTACACATCACTGTCAATGTAACAAAGTGTACTTATTGGCATGAAGTCTACACATCACTGTCAATGTAACAAAGTGTACTTATTGGCATTAAGTCTATGCATCCCTGTCAGTGTAACAAAGTGTACTTATTGGCATGAAGTCTACACATCACTGTCAATGTAACAAAGTGTACTTATTGGCATTAAGTCTACACATCACTGTCAATGTAACAAAGTGTACTTATTGGCATGAAGTCTACACATCACTGTCAATGTAACAAAGTGTACTTATTGGCATTAAGTCTACACATCACTGTCAATGTAACAAAGTGTACTTATTGGCATGAAGTCTACATATCACTGTCAATGTAACAAAGTGTACTTATTGGCATTAAGTCTATGCATCCCTGTCAATGTAACAAAGTGTACTTATTGGCAAAGCTCATGAAGTCTACACATCACTGTCAATGTAACAAAGTGCTAAATATGATGTCCATAAGGAATATATCTTGAAGGGTTATGAGTTGGTAACTGATGGATATTGACAAAGGTCTAGGAACTGTAGAAATGAAACTGGACAGACCCATCTCAAATTTACTAGGGAAAATTAACAATAGGTGGTGCTCAGCTAAGAAAGTTGATCAAGATTACAATAACCTCAGACAGTTCATATTAGTTGAAGAGTTCAAGAACTGTATCCACAGTGATGTCAAGACCTTCCTTAATAAGCAAAAGGTTAAAACTTTGGAAACAGCTGCTCATAAAGCTGTTGATCATTTCTTGAATAATAAAGTCAATAAATCTTCCTCTCAGCAAATTGTTGGTAAAAAAAAACCATCTCAGTACCATAATAGCACTTCCAAATCTCAATCTGGCACAACTTTTCAGAATCAAAGACAGAGCAGGAATCCTTATCTCTTCCTAAGTGCACCTATTGCTAGAAAAATGGGTATGTCATTTCTGATTGCTACACATTGAAAAGTAAGCAACTGAACAGAGCTATTCCAAATGTTCTTGTTTTGAAAAAGTTCAAGGTTATAGTGATGTATTAAAAGCAGTACAATTTTTTCATCAAACAAAACCCCAGTCTGATTTTATTGTTAAGTATTATGAACCATTCATGTCGGATGGTTCTGTATCACTTGTTGGTGATTCTGCCAATCCTATCCTTATTAATATATTAATGGACACAGGAGCTTCTCTGAGTCTTTATTATCAGGTACTTTGCCTTTATCTAAGAAGGCTTCTTCTTAAGTAAATGTGTATATATTCAGGGAGGAGAGTGTGACTTTGTTAATGTTCCTCTCCATTGTGTCAATTTGTCCTCAGATTTAGTCTCAGAACCAATGATAGTAGGAACAATAACTTCTTACCCTTTGAACAAATTAATTTATTACTAGGCAATGGCTGAGGTGGAGATAAGGTTGTGGTTAATCCATTTGCAACTGACAAGTCTTGTTTGGATCAAAAATGATGAAAATTAAGTGCCCTATCCATGCTTATGAAGTTACTTAAGCTATGGAAAAAATAGCTCTTGAGAATGATGTTGACCAGAAAATTATTCCTTTAGCTGACATATTTATTGGTCAGTCTTTTCATGAGTCACTTTCACTTTTGGTATTGATGAATCAAGAGGTATTGATCCCTGTGATCCTCTATTTACTACTCATTCTCTGTATTCTAATAAGTATGACAAAAGACAATCAATAATTGTTGAACATGAATAAGACCCTGAGATTTCCTGTATGTTTCAGAGGGTTATTAGCAAAACTGAAGCCACACTAGTACCAGTTTATTATTTTATGAAACCTGGTGTCCTTATGAGAAAATGGAGACCACCTGCTGGTGACATGAGGTCAGTGAGCTAACAATTTGTTGTTCCTAAGTATTATCAACAGGAAATTTATAGTCTAGCCCTTTGGTTGGTCATTTAAGGGTCAATAAGACTTATTACAAGATCCTGAATCATTTTTATTTGCCAAAAATTAAAAGTGATGTTTTCCAAATATTCTAGATCTTGTCACACTTGTCAAATTGTAGGAGAATCCAATCAGAAGTTGCCTAAGGCTCATCTGCAACCTATTCCTGCATTAGATGAACCATTTATCAGAACAATGGTAGACTGTGTTGGTCCCTTACCAAAGACCAAGTCAGGCAAACAATACTTGTTGACCATAATGTATGTATCCATATGATTTTGAGAGGCAATTCCTCTGAGTAAATATTAAAGCTAAAACTACAGTAAAAACTTTAACAAAGTTTCTTTTCTAACACTCTTTGTCCTTCCCAAATCTGTTCAGTCTGATCAAAGGTCAGATTTTATGTCTGAAATTTTCCAACAAGTTATGCATAAATTAGGCATCCAACAGTTTAAGTTTATGCCTATTACCCTGAAAGGCAATGGTCTCTGGAAAGATTTCATGAATCCTCACAAACAGAAATGTTTGTAAAAAGAAATTCAACATTTACTGGAAAATGATTTCATAGAACTAAGTAAAAGTGACTGGAGTCTGCCATGTATTCTTGTGCCAAAACCAGATAATACTTTCCACAGGTCCACCAACTATTAAAAAGTGAACAGTATCACCAAATCAGATTCATTTCCAATACCAAAAATCTATGACTGCATTGACAAAATTGGAAATGCAAAATAGGTCACCAAGTTTGACCATTTGAAAGGATTCTCACAAATTCCACTCAAGAAAGGAACAAAAGAAATTTCTGCATTTGTAACTCCTGATGGACTTTATCAATATAAAGTGATGCCATTTGGTATGAAAGGTCCACCTTCAACTTTAAAGCATTTACATATGGTCTTGATAATTATGACACATGATTATGTCCTATGTATATTTAATTGTTTAGTCCATAACTGAGTGTAACAGTTGAGGATAGTGACTAATGCTTTCATTGTGACACATCAAGGTTGTTATCACATCAACACTATTACAGGCTATTGGTACGTCAGCACTTTTGAGGTTGGAATTCATTCAGAACACCACTGGAATTCATTTGGTACTCTATCTTTTGGATGTGTGATAAAACTTTTGGGACTATTTAAGATTTAATTCACAAATTCCTTAAATTTTCACCTTGAATTCACGGGAAATAAATTATTTGTGGAATTTTACAAATTTGTTGCTTTTGGTTCTTTTTCTCTTACTAGTTTAAGACCATAGAATGGTAACATCTTGTAAATACAAATTCCCATATTTAGTGTAGAATGGTATGAAGGTTAATGCCAAAGGAGTTAAGTGCCCTGCATAGAGATATGCCACGACAGCTGACCAGGCCAGTCTAAGCAGATAACTTAGCTATATAATACTCGTGAAACATCAGTAAACATACTTTCATCAGTGTAGGATTGAAAAACTGTTTTATTAGGTAATACGGTTAAAGATACAGAGAATGTAACATTAACAAATGGCTGAAAATAAAAATCACTCTAATATAAAAATAAGGAAAAATGACACAGAACTTATTAAGGTCAAACTGCTCTCTTTGAGATGCATGTGGATATCTATTTTCATGCGAGTACGTTATATAGGGTCTATACTACTGAGGGTGTGATCAATTGATATAGAAAAATAAAAAGTCACTCAAGTTTCAGCATTCGGCCATTGTGACCTAGTTTGGGTATGGTTAAGTTACTTTCCTTAAATTGCATTCATAAATCAGATTTTATAAGGGTACGTGAAATAGGTTCAAAGCTAATGAGGGTATAACAAACATACAGCTGAAAATACAAATCATTCAAAGCAAGTATAAAAGTCTTAATAACCTAGTTTTAGTATGACTGAGTTACTCTATCTAAGAGGTATCCGCATATAATTTTCATGAATGTAGGTGGAATAAGGACCAATGTATTGAGGGTGTAATAAACAAAGCTGATAATACAAAAGTCACTAAGGTGTGAAAATTAGGCTAGAGTAACCTAATTTTGGTATATCTAATGTACTCTCCTTAATCCATGTACCAGTTTTCCTGATTGTAGGTAAACGATGGAACAAGATCTTGAGGATGTAATAAATGGACTGCTGAAAATAAAAATCACTTATGCATGAGAATTAGGGCACAGTGATCTAGTTTTTATACAGTTGAGTTCTTTCAAAAGTAATGTCAAAATCTCAAACTCAAGCTCAAGAATTTTATGACTTTCTAAACTTCATCTTCAGACTCATTATGCAACGGCAGAGTGTAGCCTACACTGCACACATCACAGTACAGTGTACATAATCAACATGCTTAGTACCTACACTGCACACATCAGTGATGTATATAACCAACATGATGAGAACCTATACTGTTCACATCTGTGGTGTATATAACCAACATGATGAGAGCCTACACTGCTCACATCACAGTACAGTGTATGTAATCAACATGATTAGTACCTACACAGCTCACATCACAGTCAGTGTACATAATCAACATGATGAGAGCCTACACTGCTCACATCACTGTACAGTGTACATAATCAACATGATTAGTAGCTACACTGCTCACATCATAGTACAGATGATGCACAACATGATGAGAACCTACACAGATCACATCACAGTCAGTGTACATAATCAACATGATGAGAGCCTACACTGCTCACATTACAGCAGAGTGTACATAATCAACATGATTAGTACCTCCACTGCTCTTATTTAAGTTAACGGTTCAGACCCGTGATACTTTAGTTTATCATCATATAAATAGTTGAAAAAACTGATTCATACACTTTTCTTCCTTTGGATGAACCTCCCAGTAATTTAGCACAAATGGTTGTGTTAAGAATCACTATTATTATTCTCATTTCAACCAGGTTAGGAATAAAATCATAACACTCCAATTTTACTTTTTGTCCTTATGACATCTCATGTCATTATAATCCACCAGACAGACACTAAGAGCAAGGTGCATGGGACATAAGTGTTGTTGATATAATGTATCAGACACAGAGTTGGATGTTAGTCAAGTCTGCTAAGTTCACAACCCCAAAAATTATCAAAACAATCATCTCCCCTGAACATGATTGTCCCTATATGTCTGATGAACAATGCCTTTATTACATCTACCTTCCAATGACCTCATCTCCAATAATATTGACCAACCAGGTTGGCCTCAGGCCAAGCCTATCCTTGGTCAAATGGTCAGATGGCCAATTGGTGTAGAGTGGTTAAAATGAGCAGCTACATGTCTTATTGGTTTTCAGTAGCTATATCCTGGCTTCCTCCCATGAACAGATTTTTATCAGACAAAGGCTGTAGAGTTCTAACCATCTGATATGCATGCAATGGTCAATGGATCATACTAATATATAAAACCATTACTAGTCATTTCATATTGAACTGTTCATCTCTGAACAAACATGCCATTATATATTATGATAGAGTCCATGAATATGGTTATGCACATTATGTCACTAAACTCCTTCTACAATGTGAAAGCTAGACACATTAAATCTGCATACATTATATTATGCCAACACTTAAGAAATTTTGATAATGATGAGGGAAGGTGAGTTGACATAAATTATAATTTTGAAATAATTCCCAAATTAATACCTGTCAACTTTTCAAAAGCCAAGTAGGGGGATTGAATTAAAAGAAATAAGGAGATTGGGACCTAAAATCGGGAGGTTTTTATGCTGCATTTTTGTAAGCGCTGGTCTCAATAAATATTGACTGATCTTCTGGGTCCAATGTGAGTGAAATTCTCAAAGGAGGTGCCAGGGACGCCTGCAAAAACTTTTCAGGGGCAGTGCAAAGATGTTGTGGTCAGCTATTAAATTTTAAGGATGTTGACCCAGTCATGTTTAAATGTTAAATGGGGGGGAGCAGGGCCATAGAGATCAATCACGGGCCCTGGGGTAAGAAACATCTGGGATTTTCCTAGTTCTTGTTCAAACAAAACTTTTCTTTTAAAAAATTAAAAAGGGTTGTTTGGCCCTGATATATTCCTGTTTGCCGCCCCCCTCCCATCAGCCCTGATTGGTACTTAGGCGTGGAACGACCCAAAAAATCGGGAGTTTCTTTATTGAGAGTTGACAGGTATACTTGAAATTGTATGACACAGGTATCAGCTGGGTGATACCCCTTAGTTTACTACTCCTCCAACTAAAGAATTTAGCTTGTAGCATGGAAAATATTGAGACCCCTTTTCTATAACCATATAAAATTTCACTGGGCATGAAAACAATGTATACATGCAACTGACACTGACTATGGGTCAATCTCTGCTAGGGTAATAACTAGAAAATTGTCAAGATTCCACCATATAACTGTATATACACTTAAAAGGGCATGAAAAGACACATTACTACATGCAAATGACATTGGACCCAGGGTCCATCCCTACCCCCAGATGAATAGCCCGTGTTATTAATCTGGAAACTGTCAAGATCCCTACCCTACACACACACAGACAATTTTATATATACATATATATATATATATATATATATATATATATATATATATATATATATATATATATATACTATCTGGGTATGAAAACACAAATTTATACATGTAAATGAAATTGGTGTCTGAGGTCCATCATTACCTATAGGATATTAGCTCCTGGTGTCTTGCTATGAAAATTGTTGTTGTTGTTGTTGTTGTTGTTATAGGGTTTAACGCCATTTTTCAGCACAAGA